>JAYMTA010001532.1:0-19610 GCA_036897625.1 Pelargonium cotyledonis
CCTTACTTCAACCTCCGCGAGCCACAACCTCTGAAATCGATCGAACCACGTAACCGCACAAGAGCTTCGTGGCCGGAATGGTTTCACTTTCGTGGGGCTTCTCCGGTGGTGAGAGCGGGAGGGGAGAGAGGGTCGTGGTCGTCGAAAGAGATGGGAGAGATAGACGTCGTTGCAGCTGTTCGAGGAGAGAGAGAAGCCGGTGGTGGTGGCAAAAGGAGATAGGAGAGAGAGAGAGAGAGACGCTGGTGGTGGCCATGATCTGCAGATCTGATGGTGGTGGCGTTGATGCCCTAGAGTTGGAGAAGATGAATAGGGTAGGGCTTGTTTGGCAATTTTTTTTTAAACAATCATAATGTATGGGTAAATTGGTCTTTTTGTACAATGGATGGAAATGGATGGAAAACTATTGTAGCTAACATTTGGTGAGTTATGTGCAAGAATTTGTACACCTAGTGACATATTTGCCATTAGTCAATTCCCGTAGGGATTCAATACAATTTGCCTTATTTTGTAAAATATTGTTTGTGTTATAAATTAATATAATATGGGTTAGGATGTGGGTTAGCATATGGACTATTTTGAGGGCCTCTGGGCTATATTGCTATATTTGTGTTTTGGGTTTAGAATTTGGGTTTAATGATTTGTTATAAAAGTAAAATGTGTATCAGTTGACTTATATAATTTTATATCAGTTGTAACTTAATCAAGCTAATGAGATGATGATACTTTATTAAATTTTACTTATACCCACTCTAGTGAATTTGTGGAAGTGGAGCGACCCGTCCGAATCTATGATTTTAAATTATGTCTCATCACCTCATTAGTGCAACTGCACAACCCAAGTCATATGCCAAATGAGAAATTGTGACAGTGGGCAAATTTAATCCAATTAACCTTGACTTGGCAAAGTTGATTTCAAGCCCAGAAACCAATTCAAATCCTTCCAGAACAAGCTCCACAAAATTAATTGATTCAAGAGACTCAGACACATCAAGGAAAAGAATAGTATCATCCGCAAATTGAAGATGCGAGATAGAGCACGACCCGACCCGGATACCCCGAATCCAAGAGATGGACTCGGCTTGAACCAAAAGCAAATGGAGAGCCTCGGTAGCTATTATAAATAAATACGGGGATAGCGGACAACCTTGTTTGAACCCTTGCGAAGAGAAAAAATCTGAAGAAGGTGACCCATTGATCAATACCGAAATCGAAGAGGAGAGACAACCACGAATCCAAAGACGAAAGCGGGACCCAAAACCCATAGACGACATACACTGATTGATAAAGTCCTAGTGAAGTCTGTCGAAAGCTTACTTGAAATCAAGCTTGAGAATCACTGATTTTTGCTGGGCATGATGAATGAGCTCGCATGCAATCAAAATACTATCCAGAATTTTCCTTTCATGGATAAAGGTACTTTGAACATCGCTAATCAAATCCCCAATGAAAGGCTTTAGTTTACGAACCAACATTTTGGCAATAATTTTATATGGGGCAGACACAAGACTACTGGGCCTATAATCTGAAAGATATTGTCGAGACTGAATTTTTGGAATGAGTGTCAGGAATGCCGAATTGAGACCTTTACCAAACCTGCCGTTATCAGAAAAGCTTTGCACAAAAGCAAAGAGATCGTCTTTCACTATATCCCAACAATGCTGGAAGAAATGCAAAGTGAACCCATCCGGACCCGGCGCCTTTGAACCATTACAGCTAAAAACCGCATCTCTAAGTTCATCAATTGTAAAAGGTACTTCCAAATCAGCACTAACCTGAGACCCGAGTCGCTTAAAGTCCGAGGAGGGGAAAGCTGGCCTGACGAAATCGGACTTGGTAAGCCGCTCCATAAAGAAATTGCAGGCTGCATTTTTTACCTCTTGCGGGTTCGAGACCCACGACCCCGACACCATGACACCTGCAATGTGGTTCTTTGCCTGATGAACCGAAGCCACCTTATGAAAGTAAGGAGTGTTTTTGTCACCCTCCTCAAGCCATTGATGCCTGGATTTTTGGCGCCACAAAGAAGATAAGTCCCTAGCTCTCGAGTGCAAATTTGCAACTAATTCCGCCCGATGTTGCAACTCCGTCACGGAAAGAGGACGTGACTCCGCAATTAAATCCATTTTATCAACTTTGGCTTCCAACTCATTAACCACAAGAATTGATTTAAGATGCTTCAATTTCTTCCAAAGCCGGTAACACGGCTGTCCGGATAAATCATATGAGGTCCAAGCCATCTCCACAGTTTGAAGGAAATTCGGATGCTAAGTCCAGCAATTGAAAAACTTGAAAGGTTTCGGCCCCCAATCAATAATCTCAACAGTCAATAAAATCGGACAATGATCCGAGCACCCACGCGGTAACCCGGATTGAGAGAGCAGGTGAAGGGCACTTGGCCAACAAGAGGAAACAAGAAACCTGTCGATACGGCTTGCAACATTCGAACCATACCACGTGTATAATCGACCCCGGAGAGGCAAGTTGACAAGAAGAGCATCATCTATAAATGAATTAAAATCGGACATACTTGGAACATCAAAGAGCCCGGGCGAACGTTCATCAGGGCTATATATGCAGTTGAAATCACCTCCAACAATACACGGCAAGTTCGAGCCCGATATAATCCCCCGCAACCTGTCCCGAAGAACCGCTTTCGCTGAGGCTTGCTGAGGTGCATAAACATTAACCAGAAAACATGAGCAATCAAAAGTGCCCCAGTGACCGTTGATGACAATAAAATTTTGGTCAACAAAACTTGAGTGAAGAGTGAAACACTAAGTGTCCCATTAGCATATCAATCCTCCCGACCGGCCTACCGAAGGCAAAAACCAAGACCTGACGTTGTTATTTGGCCACAAACCCCGACAATCAAAATCCGACAAACTCTGAACTTTGCTCTCTTGGATGAACACTACACTTGGCTTCTTAGACCTGATAATCGATTTTAACCTATCCCGTTTATGAGACGTTGGCAACCTCGCATGTTCCTCGAGAGAAGACCCATGTGCGCAGCCACTCCCGAGACGATTATGTGATTTTTCAAGCGGCCTTCGAGCTCTGAAGGCGCTTGATAATCTCAGAATCAGAACCCTTGGCCTTGATACCCAGTTGCTTAAAGTAGTTCCAATCCACCTCGCCCGATTGAGACGGGCATGGAATTGTGCGAGGAACTTTAGGATTCACGTCAACTTTTTTGGCTTGCGGTAAAGTGGCCGGCCGTGCCCGTGTCGTTATCCTACCCGGCCGTCGAATAGAAGTCGGTTCGCCGGAAACAGTGACTCCCCAGGAAAGGACGGTGATCGGGCATTTTGGCGTAGATATGACAGTGAGCTGCATGGCTTTAGGGTTTGCATGAGTAGGTGATAAATGGGTCGGGTCCCCAACTAAGTTATCGGGAGCCCATTTTGAACCTGCTGGAAATTAGGAACTTCTGTGTGATCAGCACGTGACGCTGCACTACTAGGGCTCGACGGAGCAGCGATGCCTCAATCAGATGGCGGAGGCGTGAACTGCGCAGGAGGAGGGAATGGCATAACATCGTCGCCTCTACACACAGCGACAGTGATGTGAAACATTTATGATCCCAACCGAACATGAAGAACCTTAGGAACAATAGAAGCATTATCCACATGAATCAGAACTTGCACCTCCCCCAAAACTTTTCCCGAAGCGAAATTGGGATGAATGAACATAACCCGACCAAAATTCTTCATGATCTTCATACTTGTCTCCTCGCACCAAGGCAAACCGTGGAGCGAAACCCATCGAAATATAACCCCCACAATTTTCAATTTGCTCCAATCATAAAAGGATTGAAACCACGAAGAGAGCCAACACCAATTCGATTTTTGCATTGATATGAATGAGTCTTTATCCTCGAAAGCCAGAACAAACATACGAGGTCCAATATGGTGTACCGCGATTGAGAATCCCTCGTCCGCAAGCTGAGTAAACAGAGCATCTCCATCAACATGCTCTCGCGAGCGAGATACCCACCACGCTCCATTCTAATCTATCCAACAATGCCCTGGATGATGACAAGGAGATCGTCTCTCGCTCCACACCTGACCTGGCTTGGTTAACACTGACGGACACTGCCCTAGCATTTTTTTGCCTCCTCTTCTTATGCTTAATTGAAATAGCATCCTGCTTCTTCTTTTGCTGAATCATAGGAGAAACACTGTGATCCATGGAACGTGAATGACTAGCCCACGCCACGTGAATACGCCGATGTAACAGAGACGTGCCATTGAGAATACCCCCGGACCCTATCCGCCTTTTTTCGATCCGAGAATGATACGAAGCCGAACCTCCTTCCTTGCGAGTTAGGGTTTGGTGGGACAAAAACCTTCTCCACAAATGCATGTCTACTGAAAATGGCCTTAACTCAGCCTGCATTGATTGAGGATAGCAGGTTCCCTACATACAGAGTCGCCTCAGATCCCGACTGACGGTGCCGGTGCTCCATCGGATGCGAAGGCTGCGCACGTGAGGAACGCTTAGGGTTGGCCATTTGTTTCTACTATATTCATCATACTAATTTTTTTTTATACTCTCATTCACACATATAGTGTTTCATTGTTGGTATGCATGATGTTTTGCAATCATTAATATGACTTCAATTTGTTTATTCTATTTGTAGTTTGTATTGTTTTTATTTCATATATGAACAAATGCTTTATGTCTAGTGGTATTTGTTTTAATATTGTTGTGTCAATTCATATAACTAATTTCATCGTATTAATTTTTTTCTTTAACATGCAACAAATGTAATTTCTCAAGAGGAACAAATAGTACGACATACTAGAAAAAACATAACCAATGATCAAAGATGGACGATTTATAATGCTTTAGTGGATAGAGACGTCAATGGAAAATTAAAAATATCTACGACCAAAAGAAGTTGCATCTCTATTTTAGGTATCTACACGAACAATACAACGAATTTGGAAACAAGCAAATGATACTTCAAATGGTGTAGTAGTGGATGTGTCCCAAAGGAGAACAAAAATTGTAGTCGTAAGAGAGTTCAAGTTGATCTTACACCTATGATGAACGTTCCTTTGCGCCAAAGAACAACTTTCAGGTCACTTTCCAAAGCTTTGAATGTCAATCCTACGAAGTTGCATAGATTGTTCAAGCAAGGAACTTTTCGGCGTCACTCAAATGCTATAAAACCTCTTTCAAAAGAGGAACAAAAAATAGCACAGTTGCAATTTTTTGTGTCTATTTAGATCAAAATAGTTTTCCGTATGAACCAAAATTTGTTAAGAGAAGTGGTTTTATATGACAAAAAAATTCGAAAGTTATTATTTGCTTCCCAACGAAGAAGACCCTCTACAAACTTGTCAAAGTAAGAATTTTATTAGAAAGGTAATGTTTTTGGTTGTCATGGCTTGTCCACGATTTGATAACCAAGGAAATGAAGTGTTTTCTGGAAAAATAGGAGTATTTCCTTTTGTCTCCAAGCAACCAGCTCAGAGGCGAAGTAGAAACAGAGAAGCTAGGACCTTAGAAACAAACCTAGGTGAATAGAGAAATTGTAAGAGCTTATTTACTGGAAAAGGTTATACCGACAATCAAAGCTAATTACGTGGCCAAGAGAGTATTCAAGAAATACCATATTCATTCAACAATATAACGCGAGAGCACATGTTGATCCAAATGATGAAGAATTTCGAGTAATGAGATCGCAAAATGGTTTTGACATTCGGTTAATGTGTCAACCACCAAACTCACCGAATTTAAATATTTGGGATTTGGGATTTTTAGTGCTATCCAATCATTACAACAGAAGGAGTGCGTGAAAACAGTTGATGAACTTATTTATGTTGTTGAGAAGTCATTTGAAGAATATCCCTCAAAAAAAGTTAACAATGTGTTTTTGACTCTACAATTGTGTATGGTAGAGATCATGAAAGATGGAGGTTCGAACAAATACAAAATTCCGCATTTACATAAAGCCGCACTTTAAAGAGAAGGTCGTCTTCCAGTACAAATAGCTTGTGATCCAACCCTAATTCAAAATGTAAGAAACATGTTATCAAGTTAAGTTGAACTACTTGATATTGTTGTGGTATTTTGTTTTTTGTATTAGCAATGTTTGAAGTTTGCAATTTTTGTAAGCTAGATTGCATATATATATGGAATTAGAAAGTTAAGTAAATTTAGAAGTTTAGAATATTTGAATTTTTTTCTACTAACATTTAATCACATTTTGTTTCCCTTTTTTTTAGAATATATTTTGTTTTTACAACCCATAACTCTCTTATAGTTCAAATAATAAACACATAGGGTTGAGTGCCGCCTGTCTTTCTGCTAGGGTTGAGTACATTTGTAGCCGCCTTTGGCGGTTTTGCCTCCGGAGTTTCGCCTTTCCAGGAGACGCTGGAGTCCAATAAGCACGTCTTCAGTTCAGATCTGGATCGTACCGGTAGTACCTTAGTTTTTTAGTTTGTTTCTTTAGTGTCTGTCTTTCCTTGTTGGATGTTTTTTTTTTTTGCGTATTTTTTTGGTAGTTTAGGTATGTCTTCCCTCGTTGGAAGTATGTCTTCCCTTGTTGGAAGTATGTCTTCCCTTGTTGGAAGTAGTTGTTATGGTCATTCAAGGTCTGATACGGATAATGAAGTCTGAGATAGCCTTTTCGGGTCTTGCGTTAGGACCCGGGATGTCAGGATTGATTCACTATCTGGGAAGGTTTTGGTTGTTATTGAGACTGTTATTGTCTCCAATGGTTTAGAAATCAGCGATGTATGGGTTAGAGCTTGCTTTGGTTTGTACGTCCATGTTTGGTTTCGTTTGAGTACGTTAGGTCACCTGATGTATTCAATTTTTGAGTATTAATAGAAATTGTTTTTTCCCCGTAACAAAAAGAATATATTTTGTTTTTCAATTAATTATGAATATGAATAAAAGTTTTAATTTGTGCAGGTTAAAACATCACCTAACTTGTGTAATATTTTTAAATCCTGTCTTAATTACTACATTACTGTTTGACTTGTGGATTAAAATATAGTGATATAAAAACTCAAACAATAGTTACATTTGATTTGATGATCACATCTATACATATTATAAAAGCTGAACTAAAAAACATGTTTATAATGCATATTAAAACGTCGCGTCATTAAATTTTTTATTTTGGCACAAAACTTTGTATAATTATACTTTTAGCACAAATTTTTATTTAACTATAATTTAAAACTAAATTTGTATTAAGGTTACTTTTTTCTATATATTTAAGATAATAATATTTATTTAAACTGACATTTTCATTAATTGAACTATTCATTTTAAGTGTCATAATTTTAAAAAGTAAAATATGCAAAATATATTCTTTTTATTAAAATTTAAATGCAAAGTAATTAATTCATATTCTTCAAAAGTTAACATTCTACCGTAATTAGGTAACTACCTACATAAAATGTAACATATTGGAAAAGTAAATAAATATTTATATATAAAGTAATACATTATGATAAGTGACTATATATAAACCCTAGAGATTTAAATCTATATAAATAGATGATCATATGTTCTATCAAAACCTATGGTTATAGTTAATAGTAAAATATCATGCATTGCTCTCTTGAAATTGATTTAATTGACGTGATTTATGGTGTATGATCAATTTTTGTTTAATCTTTATTGTATGCGTTTTTAATTATGCTTAACACATCTCACTATTGTTGGTGTTTCTTTTGATTAATTTGTGTTTAATTCAGTTGTATGTGATTCATATTCATATTCGAATTTTTATTTTGCTTAACAATTTCTTTTTGTTATTGTTGATGTTTAGGATTCTTTACTGTTGAGATTGATCAAAAACAAAGAAAGTACAATGAGAACAAAAGAAAGAAGAATTTTCAATGTACAAGTATTAAATAGTGACTGTATGTAATTTTATGTGTTTTCGATAAAATTATGTAATTGAGTATAGTAATATGAGTACATATATGTAATATGATTAACTTCGTATATAAAATAAAAATTATTATGTTTATTTTTCTTATCCGTGCAACTCACGGGATCCAACCTAGTGTATAGAAAAACAAGAATATGGAAATGGAAACATAATCACATTTACAGAGTACAAAAGATCTAGAAAACATAATGATAGAAAAAACAAAAACAAAAAAAATAGTAAAAGACACATCAAAAGTTTACATAAAGTACTACAAACTTTCACTCTAATTCGTAGTCATTCTTCTCACAACTAAAAGAAATTTGGAAGAATTATTTTGAGCATCTTCAATATAACTTGTTGAATTTCCTTGTTTGCATGAAGTTCTCCCTCTTCATAGTGCAATTTATTCAAATCAAAACCATAATCGGTGTCTAAAGCAACATCATAATTGGATGGATTTTTAAAATTCATATCAACATTCATTACAACATTCTCTTTTTCATAATAACATCATTATTTTTCTTCTCTTCTTTAGGTGTACAAAAGTGGCACTCTAAATGCTCATTAGATTCCTACATCAATAGAGATGAACTCAATTAAAAAGAAATGAGTGGTTAAGAGTGCAATATTTTGTAAGAAAGACAACATGTTTCAACTATAATCTAAAATGAACTGTTGGTGGAGATTTATATTTCGACTTTGAACAATAGTACTAGTATAAAGAAATACAAATGAACCAATAGTTTTGCTTAGCTTACCAAAGTATAACGAACATATTCTTCATTCTTTATCTTCATCTTCATGTTCAAGTTTGTGTGCGCTTAAAATTTTATGAGGAAGATGACGAGTAATGTTGAAATTATTTCTATTAATACTAGTGTTAGTAGTGGTGAAATGATATCATTCACTCGTGACCATGGAATGAGAAAGGTCACAAGAGTTTATTTTTTGTTTTTTAAAACCCACAATTATGGTACTATACGGTGTAGCAAGTTTCTATCAAGGAATATATATTAATAAAATATTATTAGTAGAGTAGTAGAGATGAGAGATAGTAGTAATCATTGTAGTAGTATGACTCATAGAAGTAGATAGGTAATCATTATTGGTGATATTTCTATTTAAGTTTAATGAAGGTACCTTATGAAAAATATACGAGTAAATATTGATTAAAAGTAGAAAGTGACATTTAAGTTGAAATAAAATTTAGAGTATAAAACGACTATTAATATGAAACGGAGGTAGTACTTTTTTCGTCTTAGAATGAGTGTCCGTTTTTCTATTTTGAGAAAAATTAAGTAGAAGTTAGTTGTTGTGCTATGTTTACTATTGTATTCTTATGATTATATGGTGATAGATTTTAACTAGCTTTTTATGAGGGTATTATTGACAATTCATGCATAACTAACTTACTAGAAAAGGAAACAAGACACTCATTTTAAGACAAAAATAAAATTAAAACAAGACACTCATTTTGAGACGAAGAGAGTATATAATAAAAACGTGTATGTATTGTTTTAAGCAATTTAGAAACAAATTAATATAAACCTATATTATATTGCATTGGTAATATAAATAGGCAATAAAATAAAGTAATTTAATATTGTATCTATATTATAGGAAGGATAAATTGCCTTAGTAGTTTTTGTACTTGTTGAAACTTTATAGTTGCTCCCTAAGTAGTTTTTTACATGTTTCTAGCTCCTGTACTTTTGAAAACTTTGATTTTTATCCAAATGACCTATTATTCCCAGTCTCATACATACATGTCAGCGAGATTGTCACGTCACCTGGCCTCGTCAGAATTTTTTCCACGTCACTTTAGACCAAAACCAAAGTTTGAGAAAGTACATGAGCTATATTCAAAAACTAATTATCAACTATCAAAAAATTCGACCTATTATTCTTATTCTCTATTTACTCTTCTTTGGTTACAAACAAATGAAAGAAATGAGCAAGTGCAAGAAGAAATATATATATATGCATATTCTTGTTCTTGCTCAAACGACACTAATTAATATATAAGCATATATAATTAAGGATTTGTAACTACGAATATCTATTCGATCATACCCTTCTTTGCAAGATTTATTCTCAATCTTGAATGACTACAAATCTTGAATGTCAAAACCCTTGTTTGGCATAAATTTTTTACATTCATTCTCATCCTCACCATCCATAAAGATTGCTAATGAATCTTGATTTTGAGGGAGATCAAGAGAGAACACAAACCTTTTACATAAGCAAAATTTTAATCATTATCAAATTAGCTTACCTTATTGATAACGATACTATATGATTAAGAATAATAACACACATATACAATTCAAGTCCATAAGCATGATTTTGTTGAAAGAGACCCTCATATTATTTTGTTCGTATACAATTGTTGTCAACTCACTTATGATCATATACCAACTGTTTGGAAGAAAAATGAAAGTTTAGCATGTGTTTATCTGTTATATACTCATTGGAGTTGTATGATTTACACTCCAGCTGCTTAATTGTTAATCATATTTGTTGCTCTGAATCTATAATCACTTGGCAAACACATGTTGATCCAGAAGGAATAAACTTGTGTTTCTATCCTTCTTGCATTTCTTCATGTTTTGCATTTGTTTGTAACAAAAAAAAAGGGTGAAAATAGAGAATAAAAATAATGGGTAGAATGTGATGGTAGTTGATAATTAGTTTTTGGTTTTGGCCCCTGTACTTTTTTCAAAATTTGGTTTTGGTCCAAAGTGACGTGGAAAAAATTATGACGTGGCTGGGTGACGTAGCAATCTCGCTGAAGTGGACGTGTGATACCTGGAATAGCAGGTCATTTGGACCAAAATCCAAATTTGCAAAAGTAAAGGGGCCTGAAAAATGCAGAAAACTACTTAAGGGGCAACTCTAAAGTTTCAATAAGTACAGAGACTATGACGCAAATTTACCCTTGTAGAAATATCACTAGTACTAGAAATATTTTTGGTACTATATAAATATGATTAATTCTTTCTTTTGTGTTTATCTTTAAGACTCTACTCCAAAATTCTCACACACATCAATTAATCAATCCACACCTCTTATTAGAATCATGGAAAGATATTTGAAGAGAAAAACGGTAGTTTATAAATCAACACCTGACATAGATACTGGAAGCAGTAGTCAAAGAGAAAATTCTTCTAAACAACAACGAATTGAATTTGATTTGAAAAATCTCATCGTGGGTCCAGGACTACTAACATATATTTCAAATTATCATCCTAATGATCAAGATAAAATTCGAAGAACATATATTCAAAAGGGTCTGTTTCAACCCCAAGATCATCAATTTCCACAAAAATAGTTTGGAAACAAGCTTCACAGATTTAATCCGAATTGATTCGATTCGCACTCAAATTGGTTGGAATAAAATATAGTAAAAGATACCGCGTTTTGTCTGTATATTTATTCAAGGGTTAAATGATTTTGCCTCCCCTGAACAAGTTTATTTGTTGGTTTTAACCCTTATTTAGGGTAACATGTTGTTTGAACCCTAAGACTGATCCAAAATTTTATTTTAGCCCACTTGAATGGATATCATAGTTCTTTACTAACATGTCAGCATGATTGTCACGTCAGTAGCCCCATCAACATTAATGAAACGTTGTGTTTCATCAGACCCAGAAACATATGCAGAACGCCGCCGTCTCTTTTTTATTTTTATTTTTTGCTTCGTCGTCGTCTTCCTCAGAGCCCCAAATCAAAATTCTAGGGTCATGGAGCTTTGATTCAGAGAAAGGTTCGTTTGATAATTAGAGGTGGCGATGACACACGTCGAATCGAGCAGTTCGGCGGAGACGACGATGTGATTCTAGTGGTCAGGTTATGTTTCATCACTATGAATGTGAACAAAACCCCTTGAATTTCACGAAGAAGGCTCTAAACGTCAACTGATTTTGCCAAAATGAAACCTAGTCCTTGGTCCGAAGATCCTCTCCGTCGATGGTGTGATCCGAGATCTGAACATATCGCATCATCACGTCAGCGGTGTTGCGAGGAAGTAAAGAAGAGGACTGCGTCATGTAAATTTTTATCTGCAACCCTATAAGTGAATCATATGTCTTTAAGATTTTTGAAACCTGACAATTCCACCATTCAACTAAGGAATTATCATTCATTCAGAATATCATCTTATAAGAGGTAAGCTTTCCAGTTACTATATTTGTGCGAAATTGTAGAAGATTTATCTACACCGATAATTTGAAGCATCTCCTACCATTTTGTGAGCAAAGTTTTCGACATTGCAAGGAGATGGGTGACGGGAAAGGAAACACAATCGCTGAAATATGTTAATAGGTGCCGATTTCATCAATTCATTTACGAGTTCTCTGTTTTCACCATGATCATCATCGTCTCTCTGTTTTCAATGTATTTTAAATTTTTTGTTGCCAGTGTTGTCTCTATTTCAAAATCCAAATTGTTAATGAATGATACTACATAGAACCTAATGACCATATCCGTGTATATAATTTTTGGGAGGATCTAAAAACTGGAAGAGCCTTAAAATCGCATTTGAGGATCGGAGTAGAAAGGCGATGAAGCAAACTGCCATAAATGGTTTTTTTTTCTCTATAAATACAAAACGACGAAGTTTTTTTGTGTGTCGCCCTTCCTGATGAAAAGTTGCGTTTTGTTAAGATTGACATGGCTATCTGACGTGGCAATCATGATGAGTTGTCAATGAATAACCTTTGATATTCAGTCAAGTGGGCTAAAATAGAAAATTAAACTGGTCCAAGGGTATAAACAACAAATTACCCTAATTAGGAGTTAAAATAAAAAAATTAAACTAGTACAGAGAGACAAAATCATTTAACCTTTTATTCAATATACAATATATTATATTGAGCCTCTACTAACATTAAATTCTGGATCTACGTACCCATGTGGGATACATGAAGCTTAAGGGTTTTGGGGATTACCAAATTGTGTTGTCATATGATAACACCAAATCTAGCTTGTCATTTATGACTTTTGAGATCAAATGACCAGCTTTCTTGCAGTAATATATGGAGAGACAGTTTGCATTGTTGACCTTGTGGTGGACATAAATTCATCAACAGACAATTGAGATTATTGTAAGGTAAGTTTCCTCATACAGTAGTTCAGCAACTACAATCTCCATTTTTACAATTGAGATTGTAAGGTACTTTTTAGTTACTCACTAGAAACCATAATCGTGTTTTGGATAATGTTGATAATGTTTTGCAACCTCGAACCGACCTAAACCTTTGACCTTTGTTGGCTTGACAAGGCATGCATCTTATGAAACAGAAACACAAACAACACTTTTGAACAAAAAATCACTTAATTTGATAGAAGGAATATATAACATAAATCATATATAGCAAACATCTATTTTATGAAATTAGAGATTGCATACACCAATCTATATATACTTCCAATAGGTCAACAAAATTTAAAACAATACCAAACTTTCCTGAGCTTGCAACGGTCAATTAAATGTAAGTGAAAATTCATTCTTTTTTTTTTTCCCCATGACATGCTTGATTTAAAACATTTAACTTTAAAACCTTCTTTTGTGTCACCTGCTCCTCTAATATTCTTCTCATAACCTTGTGAGATCAAGATCACAAGATTTCAATTGTTTTTCAGGCTTGGAGTGTATCCTATTGTGCGTAACTTGCGGAAGAAGCAACTGTTGGAGGCAACATATTGTGAAATCTAACTCGTTCCAACGTGCCATACACCGGTGGGCTAGAGGACATGCTCGAGTCATCTTCTGGCTCCGGCGGAGGGACCGACGATGACCTGAACCGGTTTCTTGAGATTGCATTGATCTCTCTACGAGGAATTTGATCATAATTTGTGATCTTCTTGACTTGTTCGTCTAATTTTCGTATATGCTCCCAATAAAGATTTAGGTCTGCCGAATTAGTTACTGGCAATTTCTTCGGGATTGGGATGGTGGATCTTTTCGTTTCGATGGCTCGTTTCTTGGAGAAGTAATTATCTTTAATCGGAGCAATTGGTGGAGTTATCACGATCGCGTTGCTCGTGCGATGAGGGACTATTTCTTGGTCATTTGATCTTTGTTGCGGACTATCCGGCCACTCGAATTCGGGGATACTCAAGTCCGTGCATCCCAATTCTATGAGCTTAGCCTTATAGGCCTCGACTTGATGTTCAAGGGACGCGAGTTCGGATTCTTTTTGGTATATAAGTTCCTCGAAATTCGCAAGAGTCTCCTCCGCGAGGCACATTTTCTCTTCGGCCTCTCGCATGAATTGGCTCGCTTCGAGCTTCAAACGAGCCTTGTCGGCCTGGAGGCGTAGGATCATCGACATGGCCTCATTGGCTGCACTCGACGACGCTTCTCGTTCCTCGTCTAACTCGGCGTAAAGCGTGTGCAGAAGTTTTTGTTGCGAACGAAGCACATCTTTTATAGCTTCTGTGTCAACTGAAACATCTATAATTTCCGGTTCCTGATGGACCACAACATTGTATCATCAAATCTTCATGTAACAAAAACGTTCATTTTTGCATGCAATTAACTTGGTACAAAAACATCATAAAATTAAACCATCAAACCCCATGCATATTCATGCACGTACGTACACATTCAATTTCCATAATAAAATGTCAAAAGTACCAACTGCTACGTAAATTTATAAGCAATGCACGTACATAATCTCTTTTCTCTCGGCATCAAAACCAGATAAATAGATATGAAGCATGAAAAGGCAAAACCTAAAACAAAATAACACCGAGAAACACGAAGAACGTAATATAAGAAATAACCAGAGAACAAAAACGGCACATACCTCGTTGGTTATGGTATTGGTAGGGGTAGATACCAAATTGGATTTCCATAGAAGAAATCCAGTGGAGATGAAGGACATTGTCACAAACAAAACCAAAATTATTTCTTGAAATAATTAGACCATCAAATGCAAAAACCCAGGTAATATTTCTTGCTTTTTTTATGGAAACCTGGGCAGGTCTCCAAGGTCAAACAAATTGTACAATAATCTTTGTAGTTGTAATATCAAAATGATGGAACAATGAGAAGATTTTTTTGTAACAATAAATATTCTTAGGCTTAAATTGCCTAACAATATTAATTTCTCTCTAGATGATGTGAGACACCAATTTTATTTGGTGATATTTATTGTTCCTAATTGCAGAAACTTTTCCCAATCCAGTTTGGTTCTGCAATCTTTAAAGAGTCAAGGTATGGTTAACGTTGTAAGGTTTAACCCGGATACGAGGAGAGATTTATAATATAAAAAAAGTACGATCTTGAATTAGTACGAGTTGTTCAATATTCGTAGAGTTGCTATTATTATCAATGTTGATGTCAATAAATTGCCATTATCATTGCTGGCTAGCTAAAAAAATTTGTTTAGTTAATTCGTTGGTTTTAATGATAATAGAACTTATTGGTGGATTGTCCAATCACGTTTGTTCCTTTGTTGCATAACAAACAGGTGTGACAAAATAAGAGAAGTCATTAAACTACAAGTACTTATTCTTATTAGGTAATAAACTCATCCAACTTATTTTTATTTGTCCCCATATTTTTAAGTCATCACGTAATTATGTTGAACTATTCAAAATATGTCATGTGTACCATATTTAACATAAAATGAAATTTAAATGGTCATGTGTAATACACATGATCAAAACAATATTACAGAAACTTTATAAATGCACTTTGTTTTACCTGTTTTGATCGCGGTCAACAAAATACCTTGAGTGCGTGATGGTGTAGATATCTTCTAGGAGTAGAGGACTTAGTTATAAATTAGACTTTCACACTTAGGAAAATAATCAGATGGGTTGTCGATGCAATACTCTTGATTGGGGGCCTAATTAAATTGCACACCAAAAGACAACACATGATTAGGGAAAAACTAATGGAAGACCCCTGGATTTTACCTCGAGTGTGAGAGTAAGGATCTCAACCATGTGAAAAATAGGGGTTTGTGATAGTGTATATTTAGAGAGAATTGAGAGTTCAAAGCGTGTGAATGACACATGAATCTCAAATGTGGCTAAAAGATCAATATCTCCAGGGTCGGCTTTTAACAGATGCAAAGTGGGTGATCGCACAGGGCCCCACCCAAAGCCAGGGTTATCCTTTTGGGTTTTTAGCTGCAGTTACTAACTACGGGTTTTGGCTTTTTACTGCAGTTAGAAATTGCAATAAAATTGAGAATAATTCAAATTAAACGAGCATTCGCAAAACTTTTCCTTTTGTATTTAATTCAACTCTTTTATATTATTTTCATTTATTCACGATTAATCACAATTTAAAAAATTTAGAGGCCCAAATATTATTTTTGGCATAGGGCCCTTAAAATCCTTGAGACAGACCTGAATATCTCATATATTGAGGGGATAATTATACTTACAAAGCTAAGATGGTGAGGTAATGTGTTGTGTTGTGATTGGTCGCAAGTGAGCTTGATTTTGTAATGTTTTGGTTAAGATGATGTCATAAGCCAGAATGGTGCATTTATTCTTCAAATGATGATGTCATGATGACATGAAAATGATCTCATGATGATATAGTGTGGGGCCCATTGATGATGTGTCGATGATGACAATGATGATGTCATCTTTTATGAGATCATTTAGACTATGTCATAGGGTCATGAGGGTACGTACCTTGTTAATGTTTATCAATAAGCGTCCAATCAGTGTCTAATGACTTAATGACACCTGTCGTTGGACTCGATGCGTTGACTCGCATGTCTCGGTGGTCTCTACTCACTCAATAGTATGTCTTATATGCTGACCCTATATGGGAGTATGCTACTATGATGGGTGTGGAGCATGTTTGGGGGTTTTCAAAACCTCATAACACCCTCTAAATGTTATCATATGGTTTAGCAACACCCACTATTGAACTCAAGGGACCGTCTGCCACGTCTCGGTGGTCTCTACTCATTTGGGAGCATGTCTTGAATTTTGCCCCTTCCCAAGGGTACGTTGGGTATGGAACCTATTTGGATGTTTGAGTATTATGGAGCCTCATAACACCATCATAATGGTGTTAGGTGACTTAGTGACACCTGTCGTTGGACTCAAGGAGTTGCTCCGCACATTTGCGGAAGGTTGCATCTTCGAAACCTCATAACTCCCTCTAAATGGTGTCTGATGACTTTGAGAACCGTTAAACCGGATCACTTGAGACGACGCTCCATCTCCATAGTGTTCTTAAGGGTCGTACTGCCACAATAAGACATCACACAATTTTTTAGAAGTCAAAATATGGATTAATAGGGTATTTTGGACAATGTAGAAAGCTTCCAGTGTCAAATTGCAATTTAGAATAATTGGTTGATCTGATTTTGGTTGGATCCAACTTAAATGGAAGCTCTATGGGATACAAACGAGGCCAAAAAGTCTAGAACAATTTAATACTTAAGAATATAAAAATTGAGATGCCAAACTGAGTCTATGTACAAAAATTTATGAATCAAATTGAAGTGTTTACCCTTTCTAAGATAACTAAATAATGTTAAACTAATAAACAAGAATTCAATATACCTTTACATGTGCAAGATAAGTACATGTTAGATATGAAAAAAATAAAAATTTTCCTGTATTAATTTATTATTAAATTTAGGGTTAATGAATTAAGCTTGACATTAATAGAGGGCATGTCATGTGTGGGATATAGAATAGAAGTCAACTTTGTCTCTTTGTGTATGCAAATGTAAGATAGACAGTGTGGGAAACTGGAGTGGTCGGCAAAAAATGGACCCCACACCACACTCATGGGCATGTGGGCCCGCTATTGTAGCCGTTGAAACCGCTTTAACTACTTTTTTAAAATACTGGCTGCCGGGAAAAGGAGAGAATATGGATGCCCCAACTAATCATCAATGCCTGCACTTGCAATTTTGCAATTCTAATGTTCTATTTCTATTTCATAAATCATACCCCATCAAGAGGAATAATCATAATTTCAAATGATGCCACTTCTCTTTCTTTATCTTTGCATAAATAGTATTTTTCTGAGATTTATATTCCCTCTACACTGCGAGAAAATCTGTGATAGGATAGGAAAAATTAGTTAGGGAAAGTTTTAAATTAAATTTTGCTAGGGAATTAGAGAGGAAAAAATATTGGATAGGGAAATTTTGGCACCATTTTTTTCGTACCCGCTCTTTATTTAGCTAGGGAAATTAGTAAGGGATCCCTACCAAAAAATAAAAATTTTGATTTTGCTAGGGAATCCCTAGCTAAATAAATTCCCTCTCTAATAATTATATTTTTTTGCTAGGGTTCCTTACCTATTTTTCTCTCTAAAATCGACGTTCCATGTTGTTTTTTCACGATCAAAGGTCGAAACGATGTCGAAATGTCCCCAAAGTTTGCGTACGACACTTAAATCATATAATCTACACATAGGATTCTCGGAAAAAATTTAAATCAAACCCAAAAATATTAGTGGTCTTTACAACCCTACTTACTACTAGATGGAAAACTTTTCTAGCCAAGTATTAGTGCACGTTGTGTAGCCGCATGTCGTATCCATTTTTGTTAAAATCCGTTCCATTGGATATTTTCGTTACCACAAATAGATTATACGTGCCAAATTTCATCTCCATCGATCGATAATCGGTCTAAATCCAACCTATTTGAAATTGACGGTCCACTTTTTTCATGATCAAAGGTCGAAACAATATCGAAATGTCCCCAAAATTTGCGCACTACACTTAGATCATATAATCTACACATCGGATTCTCAGAAAAAATTTAAATCAAACTCAAAAATATTATTGGTCTCTACAACCCTACTTACTGCTAGTTTAATTCTTTTCTAGACAAGTACTAGTGCACATTGTGTAGCCGCATGTCGTATTCATTTTTGTTAAAATCCGTTCCATTAGATTTTTCCGTTACCACAAATAGATAGTACGTACCAAATTTCATCTCTATTGGTCGATAATCGGTCTAAATCCAACATTTTTAAAATCGATGGTCCGCGTCATTTTTTTCACGATCAAAGGTCGTAACGATGTCGGAATGTCCCCAAATTTTGCGCACAACACTTAAAACATACAATCTACACATCGGGTCCTCGGAAAAAATTTAAATCAAAACCGAAAATATTAGTGGTCTCTACAAACCTACTTCTACACAGTCGTTTGCTGCCATTTTCGAGAGGGAGCTCGGTCTTGAGGTGGACTCTCAGATCAACTTGACGTTGTACAAGCATTGGTCTTAGTGTTGAGTTTGTTCAATTTTTTCCCATTTCTCAAGCTTGTTTTGGATTTGGCTGAATGAGCTCTCATGCCTTTGTTAGGTACACCTCTTGTGCTCTCTCTGATTCCAATTTCTGGGTCTCTTTATTATATCTCTGAATTGCTTTAATAGGTTGAAAATTGATTAGCTTGATTATCAGTTGTTCTAGGCACTAAGCTTTAGGGAAGTGAAGTCACTACAAGGTTTGTCAATCATGATAGAAATTATTGAACCAGTCAACAGGTATGTCCTCTTATTTTGTATGTATTTTGCTTAGGTTGAAATGGTTTTGTGTTGAACAGTTGAATGTTTCTATACCTGTAAGACAATTTGTTTGGTGACCCACTCATTTAAGATGTTTTTACTCTGGTTGTTGGTCGTTAAATCAATTTAGCTCCCTATTGAATTGATGTAGGAAGAATTTCCATTTTGTTTTGTACTCTATTGATTC
>JAYMTA010001533.1:0-19606 GCA_036897625.1 Pelargonium cotyledonis
TACAAAAGATTAATTTAATGTATTTTTCAGGTAACACAATTATTAATTAAAATTTTACAAAAAAAAATGTACGGACAAAAAAAAAAGTAGTCATGTTTTAACTAAAAAAATTTAATTAATAATTTACAAGAAAAACATGATTATAAGTTTATTTAATAATACATATTCATACGACGGTTCAATATTTTTATCTGTTCGAAAAAAAATATTTTAAAAATAAACTTCTAACATAAATAAAGTTTTCGTTTAATTTTTTTGGTTTACAAATATAAAAGTTTTTTTTTGAAAAATGAACTAATATATACTAACATTTATTGAAAACCGTGTACGATGAAAAAATTCACCTTAAAGCATTAAGTTATAGAATTTTCTTACAAAACAAATAAAACAATAAAAATTGATTGAACAATTATGTCACATCAGTAATTAACAGTTAAAGTTAACTGATATGTAACGGCAATCACTAGTTTATTTAACTTTTGAAAAATTCAGCCACTAATTTGTCACTTTTTAACTACCACTTTGACTTTTTGTTCAAAGTTCAACCCCCAATTTGAGCCAAACTCTTTTATATATTAAAAAAAGTTATTATCGGCCTAAGGCCAATATAATGGAAACCAAAGTTGGGCCGAAGAACTGAGAGGTTGTGTCAGCCATCTAGGCCCAATAAGATTTAAAAGTCAATAGTCAACATTACTCAGCCCAAAAAGTTACCATGTGTCAACCGTTGGGTTGGCCACATATTCCTCTCCTCCGTTGATATTTTGGCGGCAATGATCGTAGAAAAATTGTACTATTTTCTCGAATCTTATTACAGAAACTGGTGTAGCCGGTGAAGTACCTTCAGATGGCGACACGTGTCTATGCTTTCCGGTCTCATCATCACACTTTCCGGTCGCGGTCTGGTCTCGGTCGGTCGTGTACCTTTTGTCTCTTTGGATTTAAATATTTATATTGTTGTTTGGTTCAAAAATCACTCGGTTGTTTCTCTTCTGGGGGTACAAGAAATTTTCTGTTTGGCTCTGTTCTTCTGAGGTATATTTCTGATCTAGATCTCTCCTATTTTCTCTGTTCTGTTTGGTTGACGAGAAAATTTGAGAAGCAAATGGAACTGTGATGTGCATAATTTGATTGTCTGCTTGGTTAAGTCCTTCAGTATTCTGAGGTACTGTTTTTTATGCTCTGGATCTTTCTTTTTTTTGGCTCGTTGTTTGTTTGCTGAGAAAATTTGAGTACAAAATGGAACTGTGATGTGTAAGTTAGAATTTCTGTTTTGTTATGTCGTTCGATATTGTGAGGCTGTGTTTATTCTCTAGATCTTTTTTACTCTCTGATTGTACGCCGAGAAAACTTGAGATGCAAATGGAACTGTGATGTGTGAGTTTGAGTTTCTGCTCGGTTCTGATCTTCTGAGTTGAAATTGTTCATGAGTTCGTGTAGATCTTTCTTTTCAGTTTTTGTTACTGTTTTTAGTGTTCTTACATTTTCTTAGAGTTTTGTTTGACTGCTGAGAAAATATGAGGAATGGATGCAAAGATGATTTCTGAGTTTTGCTTTGTGTTATGAGGAACAGTTTTTTTGTTCTTTAGATTTTTTTTTTCCGTTCGGTTTGGTTTCCGAGAACATTTAAGAAGCAGATGAAACTTTGAGGTGTGAATATGAGTTTCTGCTTGGTTCTTTTCTTCAGGTCCTCTAGATCTTGCTTGTTAGTTTTTGTTACTGTTCACTCATTTATTTTAAGAGTTCTGTTTGGCTGCTGAGAAAATCAGAGGAATGGATGCGAATACGATAGCTGAATTTTGCTTTGTGTTCTGTTTAGTAGAACACAGATCAACTAAGCAGAGTGGTTGTATTAGACTTGAAAGTTGAAACTTATCTTCAGGAAAATATAAAAGTAAATTAAGTAAAAAGCAGCTTATATTCGAACTTTCCCACTCCACTAACTTTTTTGAGTTGTTGATTGGTTTACTTTTACTTTATTCTTCAATCTCTGAATTGATCTTCCCTTATTTCTTTGATTTATTCAGCACGTATGAGTAAATTGCTAAATTCTTTTTTGCTAATGTTTGGGACGATCAACTCGATATATTGTTTCCATTACCAACATGATTGTAAGCTCTGATTAGCCGTTGCGTCCTCATATTGAACAAGTCCTCTTGTTTGACAGGTTTAAGCATTCGAACCATGAAGAGTACCAGAGGTAAGGCAAAGGCCCCAAGCGAATCCTTGAAGCCTGTTGATGACAAGTTAGTTTTTCTAACCTTTCTAATTTTCTTTATGAGATGTTACCTTTTGTTTGGGTTATTTTTCAGATTTTAGATGACATTGTAATTTCATGGAGAGTTCCGAAGTTATGAAGTTGTATTGATGTCTAAAATATGTATACATTCCACTACGGTTACTGAATATACAAATACTGCAGTGAGGGATCATATGCATGAATTGTTTTGTACTTCTGTATGCACACTCAATCGTGGATACAATTGTTATACTAATATTATACAAATACTGTAGTGAGGGATCATATCCTTCTTTTGTTTGACACTTGTATACATCCAGTGGTATTGTAGTGAAGGATGTATGTTTCAATTATTTTCAGAAAAGTAGGGAAGCGTAAGGCACCAGCAAAGAGCAGCAAACCGATGACTAAGAAGGAGAAGACCGCCAAAAAGGATCCCAACAAGCCCAAGAGGCCTCCTAGTGCTTTCTTTGTTTTCCTGTATGTATATTTCTCCTAGTACTTTCTTTGTTTTCTTGTTTGTATATTTCTATTTTTGTTTGTTTGGGAAGTCGAATTAGATGTGTAGTGAAATTTACTAGTGAATGTTTTTGTTGTTTGTGTCATGGTAAATGGCAGCGAGGAGTTCAGGGAGACCTTCAAGAAGGAGAATCCCAATGTGAAGGCTGTATCGGCTGTAAGCAATCAGTGATCTGTTAATTGGTAGTCTCTCTTTATTGGAACCCCATAAGTTGACTTTGCTCTGTGATTGAAGGTTGGGAAAGCTGGAGGAGCGAAATGGAAATCATTGTCCGATGCTGTAAGTGCTCAATAGGGAACATTTTCTGCTAGTCCATGTCTTTGAATGATCTTAATTTAATCATACTTAATGAACTCTGTTTGAAGGTATTGTGGAATAGTGTTTCAAAAATGTATATAATTTTGATACCATTTTGTAGGATAAGTTTAGGTACCAGTTTCAGGGTATCAATCATATACCTGTTTTGGATAGTATGTGGGTTGAGATAGAACTTAGATATTGTTTGGACAAAAAAAAAATGTTTATACCATGAAATTTTGATCATAAGTAGGTTATTGAAATGAGAATATCAATCTCATTTCAATTTTTTGATCTAAATGCTGTCGTAGGAGCCAGTTTTTGTTAGTGGAAGACTTAATGTAGCCTTTTGAGCAAAGCTGAATTATCTGTTTGAAAATTGTTGTTTTTGATATCTATTGCTAATGTTGAATTTTTATTATCTTGAAGGAGAAGGCACCATATGAAGCCAAAGCTAAAAAGAGGAAGGCCGATTATGAAAAGCTTATGAACACATATAACAAGCAACAGGTTATACACAACGCTAGTAGTTTCCAATGCTTTTAATCTTCTCATACTTTCTGTGCATGCTAAACGATTTGTTTTAATTGCGTAGGACGATGAGGAATCAGACAGGTCAAAATCCGAAGTGCATGATGAGGATGATGCGGAAAGTGGAGAGGTTAGTTCTCTCTTGTTCTTAATCACTTGGCTCTCTTGATGAGACAGCGTTGAGTGAAGATGATTCAGTGTCGTATAAGCTTTATTTATATGTAAACATTTCTAGGCTGTTGTGTAATGGTACGTATATTGGTTTTCGATGTTCATCTCCAGGAGGAGGATGAAGAGGACGATGATGAGGATGATTGAGTTCGACGGTGCTTGCCTGAAGCTTTAACCTGTAGGGGATTGGTTTTTGATTTGGTATGTTGAACTTGCTCTTACATTATGGTATGCTTCTTTTGGTAACTGGGTTAGTTGGTCATAAGCTACCCCTAGGATGGTATGTTTTTGCTTCCCAGTGCAAGTCCTAGCATATATCATATATGTATGTATAATGTATTATGCTTTTGAACCTATATATCTATATATACTATAATTACTATATCATGACATCTTCAACATTTGGAACATTTTTAGCTGGTTGAGAATGGTATAGGATACAGTGTCTCTAGATTATAAGAAATATACACTTCCCACATGTGAGTTATATACCCTGGAAATATTTGGAGCTATAGCTTTGAGCTTTCCTTTCACAAGGACTAACCCTCAATTTGTGAGTGTGCCGTCGTCGTGTTGAATATTTGTATGCTTTTATATATGTCTGGGTCGGGTCCAGGTTTACATGACACGGTATGATAGTTTTCAACACCAGACACAATGACGATATATAATCTTGTACAATAGTACACTCCTAACAACAGCACACTCCTAACTAACAGTCAGTTATCAACAATTTAACTCACTCCTAACAAACAGTCAATTATCAACAATTTAACATAGAAAATCAAGAAGTGCATGTGTTGGCTGGAACAATAATTGTATGGTTCCCTTAGGAAACACTTATGTGTGTGTGTGTGTGTGTGTATGTTCTTGAGGTTGAACAGAATGGGTGAGTTTAACATGTTCGTGTTTTGTTTGCTTGTTTAATGGCATATTGTCGACTCTAATAAAATTTGGATGTATGTCTAAAAAAATGCAATTACTATTGGGTTTTGGATTAGGCATTTTTAATTCTCAGGTTACCTTATCTGTAGTCATCCATAATTATTATTTTTTAATGTCAAACTCGGTTCATGGTTTTGGGTGCTTTAACTTCTATCTGATCATATGGGGGATAAATTAGATACTTCATAATTTCATTTAAATTGTTATTTTGTAGTATAGATTAAGTTATTTTTATGACCTTTTGAAATAGAAAATTGAAATTAGGGTATAAAGTAAAACTCCTATTCTGAGATCTGGGCGTAGAATAATGTATTTAAAAATAATGTTGACAACTTATTTTTTCGAATTGAAGAGAACATGACTTGTTAGTCCATTGAAGTTTCTCTGAAATTTAAGCCAAAATGTGATAACGTGATGGTCATGACTATTTCTCACATATCATCAAGCATAAATTGGACATTACACCCAGTGTAACAGTGTGATCCCTATAAAAGAAAGGAGAAACATAACTAAAGTCCACGTCGAATAGAATGAATCCTACCAAGTTTCGGTAGGGTTACACCAAATTTGCTTGCTAGAAGTCTGTAAATCCGATTCCGAAATCTGAATTACTAACTCTTAACATAACTATGCACAACAAATAAATTTCTACAATTGTCCGTGTGGGAGATAAGTGTTTACCAGTATTGAGGATTATAGGAGACAATAGTTGGGCTTGGAGCTATAAGAGGCAACTTGTCAATGTACATGAAAAGTCTCTTGAGATTCTCTCTGGTTATCGATGACAGATCAACTATCTCCTTACCGGTGGTGTAGATCCAGAGGTCACCAGAGTCCACTCGTTTGAGACTGTCCCGACAAAAAGGGCATGATTGAGACCGTAAGCGCCTAGCAAAACCAAAATCTTGGATTTTTAAATAAATAGAGGTGGCCATTAGAATGTTTGTGTTTTTGCAAATATGTAAAAAATGACATGCCCCTACACAATAAACTTATGTCAACTTATAGCTGTGACTCGAGTCAAATTTACTAGAAAACGACATTGACATGTCAAGAGTGAAAACTAAAATTACAAATTTTCTTAGTTTAAATATGCTCATTTCTTGTCTAATTTAAATATGCTTATTTATTTTTGACTTTTTTTAGAAATTAATTATGCATAAATTAGCAATAGCATTTTTGTACCATCTCCTACAAAAAAAAAATATATATTGATTTTTTTTAGAAAGGTAGTTATGCATGAATTACCTACCATATCTCTATAGTTAGTATTATGAAAATACAAAAGTAAATATATAATACAAAAGTAAATATATTACGGTAACTAATTTTTCCCTAAAAACAATCGTTTTGAAACATAGCAACAATCAACTCCAATAAGGTGGAGAGATTTTGTCCTAGTGATTGATGTTGCTTTAGGGACTATAAATCATGTGAACATGGATAGAGTAGAAAGATTGAGAATTGATAGACCAAGCTTCAAACTAACGGCGGGATAAAATATGTCGTAAAAATGAATTCATTCAACAGTGTAGAAAGAAAATGATGCAAAAACGACAGATTTGATATAGAAATTAACTTACCAATTTTGGTAGCATTTCAAGCACAAGAAGTGAGTGCATTTGGGCAGTACAACCATGGTGTTAACCTCCATGCAAATATCACATTCTTCTTCTATCACCACGTCGATTTCTGGAATTTTGCCCTTGCTCATCTCATGTTCTCTTTTGTTTTACTTGTCACAAATCTGTTTCTGTTTTCGGTCTTCCACATCAGTAATTCCTCGTCTGAGTTGCAATAAAGAAGGATATATCACACCTGAATGGGCAGAGTGCATAAACTAAGTGGCAATCAATAAGATTGCGTTTGGATTAAAAAAAAATGTCTAAGAATCGACACATCTCATTCCATTTTTTATTCCCATTCTCATTTCAGTTTATTTTATTTAACTTTTTTTTTTATAAATTCAAATGCTGTTTAAGTTGTCCAAGTATCAAATATAAAAATAATCTTTGAAAGTTTTTACCATAGAACTCTTTAATACTGGCCTTCCTCTCATGGGCAGACATGGCCGTCTCCCTGTCTACATATCCCTGCAAAACAATTCATCACAATATGACATTGAACACAAAAAAGTGGTGTTATTTTCATTTTTCAAACAAAGAAGAGTTGTTTTCGGGGGTTCATGGTGTCTGATTAACTCACACTGACTGAAGGGGCAGGAGATCAGTTACTAGGCCTGAGAAAAAGTCTCATTCTTTGAGTTTAAACTTTTGGGTAAGAAGGCCCGGTGACACTGTCACCTAACACAGAGCTCATGGTTACAATATCTTCGTCCTGTTCCATTTCTGAGAGTTTGTTTTGCTCTCAACTTCAGTCAGATGTCTGAAAGAGGAGATTGTTGGGGGTACTCCACATTAATTGTGGAAGGCACTAATGCTCGGTTTCAAATGCGTGGAAAAACATTTTACACAAAAATTGTGTCAAGTGTGAGATGAACAACACGATTTGATCTTGACCAGACCTGAAAAATATTGGGTCTGTGTTGTGTGGGTTGGATTTCAAGTGCATGCAGTAGACTGGCCACTTAAACGTGCGACTTTTGAAGTCATAGATTAGATATGGTGTAGAACGGAATGCTATTTACCTTGTTAATTAGGATTCTAAGCAATCCCAGGGAACCAGCAAGGTGACAATCAGTCCACTGAACTAGAAGGAGAAGAAACTGAGCAGCAGGACTGTATGATAGTCTCATTTGAAGACAGCCACCATCATATTCTGTTGGGTAACCAGAGGCTCTGCATCATTTACAAGCAACACCAGATGTTACAATTAACAATCGACATAAAAAAAAACATTTAATAAGAAGAAAACGAAGAATCAAAATCATGTACCCAAACCATAAAAACCGCTCTGCTTCTGATTCACAGCTGCACGCACATATAACACAAGCAAATATACCAAAATAGAAAGAGAGCAAAGTATGCCACTACAAATCCAATGAAGAGTTAACATAGACGGACTGATTCTATGTAAATAACCTGTGAATTTGTTGTTGCACCAAAGCTCACTCTTCGTATGTTGCTTGACTATGACAGAAAATTTCTAAAACCTACTTTCAAATTTATTATATTTAGCTTAAGGATAATACATGTGTAACTGCTGAAAAGGGAAAAATAGGAACAGTGGTTCATGGCAGAATTGTATTAATCACAACAAGGTATGGTTTTAAACCCAATAAATATCACATTGGTAAAAGGGCAGACAAAATCATCAACAAAAATAAAGCATCAGAATATAGGATAGATTTAGGGCTAAAACCCAGAGCTCAAAATAAAAAATTAGCACAAACAATGAGCCAAATATTATAATTATATGTCTTGATATGAAGAGGAAAATCCATATGCCCTTTAACTAAGAAATACTGAAGAGAAAAATCCATATCAAACAATTCAAAAAAAGAAAAGAAAGAAAAAGTGAGAAGGTATAGGATTTACAAGGTATTAGCAAACTGAATATCAACTTCAAGTGCCTTTAGTGAATCCTTAAAAGACTTGCGCATTTTTCCCTTATTTCCTTCCACAAAAGAAACTTCAAAAACAAACTCCAACCCCCATTTTCTCACCCTCCAAACCAAAAAATTCTTCAAAAATTCTCAAATCAGGAGAAAGCCAGTAGTGAATCTGTTCTTCTGAGCTCTGTAACTGTTTTAGTTCTCTCAGGGGTTTGGGTGAAGAAGAAGAAGCAGCACAGAGAGAGGTGGGGATTACTTGGCTTTGACTTGTAGCACACGTCACAGACTCCTCTCTCACTCTCTCATTATATCTAACTGTAAATACCTATTAGTATTAATAAACAACAAAAATATTTAAGAAAGTTTCCGTATTAAATTTCCTAAATATCCTCAATGATAGAAACAATTACCCTAACCTGGCAATTCAAGTTTTGGGTTCAAGTTGCCTAACCCGAAAGAAGTGTGGATTCTGGGTCGGGTTTGGTTCTCGATTAAATTTTGCATGTTTGTGCCCTAACCCAACTTTAAAATATTAAAATTTATTTTATGCAATCTAAATATGCAAAAGTTAAGATTTAAATACTGCGAATTCGGGTTCAAATGTTCAGTTTCCAAATTAACAGTTATTATGGGTCCCGCCATTTTGTTGATGGAAACAAATTTTAGAACTAAATTAAAACTAAGATCTAAATTTGAAACAAAATGGATTTATTAATTTTAATGATGCTGTTAGTACTTACTTCGATTGCGGCTCTAAATTGTACACCTCAATTCCTCAAGAGAGTGGTTGGGTAATGCTTTGTCTGGTGCAAGCAAAGCAACAAATAGCCATATAAAATGAAATGTAACAATTGCATAGCAGCATAAGACAACACAAAACACTCATCATTTGGTACTTCCCCACCCAACCAATACTGTAAATTTCCGCAAACTTGCAATTCAAGGCCTTTAATGCCAGTAACTTCTGTTGCCAGTTGCCACAAGTAGTGGGGCTCTTTTTCTTGTTACAAGAATGTTTTAAAATAAGTGGATCTTTTTCGTTTTAAGAAGTCACATGTAGCATGATTTTTCAATAATATTCATATAATAAGTTAATTAGTATCTTTTGAGTTTGTTACCCCATATGTCATATGAAATACAAGAGTAATTGTAAAACACCGACTAATTTCTCTTTAATTTTTCTTAAAATTAAAATAAAATTAAGACTCACGTCTTAAGACATAGTGAGTAAATGTTAAAGTTAGGAATATTTTGGCATAAAATTAGCTCATTGATCAAACTGATGAAATCCTAATAATGCAAGGACCCTTTCAGTAGTTCTCGATTGAAGTGAATTTTTATTTGACTACAGAGTTGAAATCCTTCCAAAAATTCATCATTTAAAAAAAGGATCAGTTGTAATGAAACTTAGGACTTAAGTTACCATGGTGACCCCACAGGTAGTGATTCAGACACAGTGTTCAACAAAAGACAAGCAACTGATGCTCTCTTATGATGGAATAATCTCAATCCAAAAGATTCTTGGGCTAAATTAATGTAAAGAGAGCCAAATGCTGTTTTGATAAAATAAAATAAAACAAAATGATGCACATAGTCATGAAAATTTGAATGATTGGGTTTCTATGAAATTGACATTTTTCTGTTCTTTTTAAAAGAGGGATACTATGATAATGACATGCTAACCTCTAATCAAGGATGGCAAAAAATGAAAGTAAACAACTGTCAAATGCATGAGTGACAAGCAAAAACCAAAAGTAAACAAATGACAAACCAGACTCAAGTCTCAACTATGAATTAGGAAATTTATTTAAAACTCAGAGCAACACATCAAGTCAGCAAGAAGAGTGCTTACATGTAGAAGCCAGATGGCTTGTGGGCTTTGGCACTGGAACAGAAAGCTAGGTGCTTTGCTGATAAGAGTCCAGAGACTTGTATACCATGACTGCAGCAAGAGATTACTAGTGTTATTGGTCTGATAAAAAAAGAGAATAAGAAATAGAGCGAGTAGGGGAGCTTAAAATAGTTATAAACATCAATTCAAGCCATTAAATATATGGTATAATAATTAATAGGGCATATAGCATATGAATACCTGATAGCTACAGGGAAAAAAATCGCAACTCTATACTTTCAATTTTGCAATCTGATCACGTGTATGGCACAAAATCTATCATTTTTCTTTTCTTCAAAATAATCATTTTAGCCTATCATCAACAGTTTCACAATGTCGAACTGAAAGTACAGGAGATAGCTGTTGCGAAAATAAAAGAGAAAAAAGTATAGGGAGCTATCTACAATTGGAGTATAGTATGGAGTATTTATCTAATGAGTTTTAATTTTGGTTCTAGTTGGCATTGCTAGAACCAATTGTTGCGTCTCAACCTGAAGCACGTACATAGTATCTAAACTTATATTGATAAAAACTGTGAAATACAAATGACCTAGATGATTCCACCCGGTAAACAAATTCTGAAAAGTTAACACCTAATCCCAACTTGCACAAAAATGATGAGTTAAACGACATCACAAGCACTAAGTATTAGATAGCACAGAAACCAGCAGCATCAATAACATGTGAAAATTGAAAAGATGTATCTACCTTCAGATATCATCTCTTTCAGCTTTGAAGCATAGCGGCTTTCTTCTCTTACAATGTAGAATCGGGTCTGAATGACGAACCCATGGTTGTACAAAGTGTCTACGGGAGCAATGAACGATAGGCTGTCTAAGGAATTTTCATGACAGACTCAGATATCTGCATTTTGTACGAGAGTAAGGGACCCTATAAGATCAAGGTGATGACGTTCCAATCCACAAACTAACTGGACCACATCCTGATTTATTTCCTAAATGGTAGCTGATTTCAGGTTCAGAATTGACCCTGGTGATGAATGAATCCCAGAGCAGGGAATAATGTTCCAATAGCAGCTTCATCTTATCCTAGAAAACTAGGTATTTTCTATCAGATGTGGCATACAGATCTTCCTTTGGGTAGTTTTCTCATTCAGAAAATAAAAATGTCAACAGGCTCAAGTAACTACCTAGGAAGGTCCTTTCCCATAGCGTCTCTGCCTTTGCTGAAAGGAAAGCAAGGCTTTTAAAAATTCGGCTTCTCCAAAATCAGGCCAGAGTGATTGCGCAAAGAATAATTCTGTGTAGGCTAACTGCCAAAGCAAGAAATTACTAACTCGGAGCTCACCACTAGTCCGTATAAGCAAGTCAGGGCAAGGGGGCTCAGCAAGGTTTGTTTTAAGTTCCTGCTCAAATAGAGATTCATTGATGTCTGTGGGATCAATAACACCATCTTTTACTTTCCCAGCAATTCTTTGACAGGCTTGAACAATGTCGGACTGGCCACTATAACTAAGTGCTACAATCAAATGAAGCTGTGAATTGCTTTTTGTGGCCTCCTCTGCGTTCATTATCTGCTCCTGGATAGCCTTCGGGAGCCTAGAAGTATCCCCAATCGCAGAAATTCGAATATTTTCCCTGTTATAAGCCATTAACCAGTTTGATTAATATTTTCCCATATTTTCAACACAACTAAAAGCAATAAAAGGGCCAATAATACAAATCGCACAAGACGGGAAACACAGAATGAGTAATGGATAGAAAACAACAGAGCTATTAGTGGGTTCAATACATGAATCAGTTTCATGTTATCCTAGTTCAAATTTGTATTAATATCATCTGCATCCAGAGCTGGCAATTTCAATGTTGGGTCAGATATTCTTAGATTTGGATTAGAAAACCTGACCCTAACTTGATCCACAAGAGGTGCAAGTTTAGCATGAAAAGTGAACTAGTTGAGTGCTGATTGCACGAATTCGCAGAGATACCAGCCAGAATTCTAGATCAAACTGCCAGCTCTATTTACATTCTCAGCTTCAGGACAATATAAACTGTCCTATTGCTGTTAGGCTTTATTAAGGACATGCTACACACACGGCACCAATGAGAAGAAAATGACTCATGGAATCCTAGAATAGCACCTTATCTTTATGCAGAACTTAAAGGTCTCATAAAGCTTTTATTAAAATTATGGTAAACATTTCACATTATTTGAATCTCAATTGAAGAACCATTGTGCAAAAAAAAAAAAAAAAAAGCATAACCTATTGCTATTATATGTTAAGCCCTTGCCAAAACGAATTCTCTACAAGCAAAACTTGAAAGTCAACAAAAAGTAAATCTCAAACATAGCTAGCTAGCAAATCAATTCAGTTTCCTCGTACAAGTCCACAATTAAGAAGAAAATGGCTCAGTGCCTCAGTCTCATAAAGCTTTTATCAAAATTATGGTAACAATTCATAATGTGAATCTCAATTGAAAAATTATGCAAAACAAAATCATAGCCTATAGATGTTAACACCTTGCCCAAAAAATCTCAAATCTCTACAAGCAAATTTCAAACGTAGCTAGCAAATCAATTCAGTTTCCTCACAGAAGTCCCAAATTGAGAAGAAATGACACGCTCTCAGAAAGCTTTTATAAAAATTACCATAATATGTTATGTTGCGGGAATCTCAAATTCTCAATCTCTGGATGAAAAAATCGAAAATAGAACAACAAGAATATTTCAAACATAGCTAGCAAATCAATTCAGTTACCTCATAGAAGTCCCTAATTCCTTCAAGCCACTTTCAAACAAATTCATCACGATCTCAACTTCCACCTGCAAAACACCGCATCAGAATCAATTCACTTCTTCAATCCTACACTAACCGAAATTTTTTTGAAACAAAAAGAGAACAGACATACTCTTGGCCTAAACCAATTCTCAGTAGAAAATGCATAAACCGTAAGAACCCTAATCCCCCATCTACAGCACAGTTTCACCATCTCTCTCAGCGACCTCAGACCGGCCTCGTAACCAGCCTCCAACGGCAAGTCCCTCAGTCGTGCCCACCTCCTGTTCCCGTCCATGATAACCGCCACGTGCCTCGGGAGCGAATCTCGCCGGAGCCCAACCGGCAAGACCAAGGTACCGCCATCCACTACCGCACCTCCGTCGCCGCAAACATCTCCAGAGGCGTCCACTGGTTCAGCAAATTGATGCGATGCAGTAGCGCAAATAAATGGTTTATGGAGGTTCCTGAAAGAGGATGCGAGCTTGAGACCGTCGTGAGTTGACCGTGAGCTCGGCGGGAAGAGCTTCGGCGGAGGAGAGAGTGCGGCGGCAAGGGAGAGGCGCGAGAAATGCGGAGAGAGAAGCATTTGCAGAGAAATGACTGCGACGGATCGGAGGAGATTAGGGTTTGGACTTTTGGGAATTGAAAATGGAAGGAGCTTCTAAAGGGACTTGAATTGTTGAAAATGAGAGTTTCCTGTATTTGAAATGTTGTTAGCTTATTTTGCTGCTTGATTTTGCCGCGAATTAGTTTCTTTTTTTGGTTTCAAATTTCAGTTTTTGCTTTCACTTTTTATTGAGTGAAATTCTTAGTATTTATAGTATAGGTGAGTAAAGAATAAATTTAGTAATTTGAAAATTCAGTACGAACTGATTATAAACTAAGACCGGACCGGATCAATTTGGATCCAAAAATGCACTACAGCACTAGAGGTCTTGTGAACAAGCGATTGTTTGATAATGGACATAGAGCCGGTATTTACTATTACGAGTGTTCTCGATTAGAGTTTAATCAACTTTTTTTACCCAATATCAAATTGAATTCATCCGATTTAAGTTTGGTTCGATTCTTCGTAGAAGTATCAGCTCAGTCTGAAATCAATATAATGTATTAATATTTATGGTTGATTTTACTATAATTTTCTGACATTGTATTGACTGTTTATTTGGTCCGATATAATTTAAATTCGGTTTAGACTAAATTATTTTAATTCTTTAAGTCCTATTTCACACATTATTCATCATTTCACTTCAATTCGAAATATTTAAATTTTCTATAATAAACAATCCGTTAAAAATGCATGTTTTCACAAATTGTTGGCCCAATCGATTTATTCCATATTTTCCGTTTCAACATGGTACAAGACATAATATTATCCCAACATAAAAGTTGTCTAAAATTGGATCCAATCCTGCCAAGATATGAATTGATGCATACGAGTGATAATTTGAAAATATAGAATGTTACCGCACTTTTTCAATACCGGATTATCATATCAACTTCATTTACATGGCCAAAAATCATGTTTATATTCGAGTAAAGTCATTATTCGCCTTATCAATATTCGTAAAAACAACTTTAGCTCAATAATTTCATCATAATATACCATACGTAGTTTGGTAAAGGTCGCAAACACGGCACAACATTAAAATTTTCCCAAGAAAAGTGCACAGAAAAGAATGTAAACTGATTGGCCAAATCAATCGAACCCAGTAAGCTGACCAATGCAACACTTTAGAACAATGTTTAAAACATAGAAGATTATACACATGAACTCCTTTAAAAAAAAATTCGCACCTCACCATCACAAAAATGATACAATTTGTTACAAAAACACGGCCCTCTTACAACAACTCACTGGCCGCTAAAGACCTACAATAACATTATACTTGCCGATGCAAGTTGAGGGCATAAACGGGTCGGGTAAGAAAACGCATGTGTTTAATAGGAACGTTTTGTCAGTTATAACATATCTCACCACTTAGTGAAAAGTAGTATGGCCGACAAAAAGTTTCAAAACACGAATGCGTGAGTTTTTTTATCCAATCTGCAGCCTGAATTGGTAGGTCTGGCTAAACTAAAGATACTAGGACAACGAATGGAGTACGTAAAAGAAAGATTTGGAAGGGGGAAAAATGGTAAAATAAATACAATTACGTGACCTGGTAATCTGGGATTATTCAATTACTGGTGGTGTTAGCTCCTGAATCTTGCGATTTTCCTCCACAATTCTCTGCAACTCAATCTCGCTGGAGGCGATTAGGCATTTGACGGAGTCAAAGGTCGTAAGCCTAATACTGCAGATGGTAAGAAATAAGACTCGTGTTGGTTAGAATATAAAACTATAACCGAGCCTTCAACTATAATATGGTACCAGAGCATGTTCAAAACTTCAAATATGTGGTATGATTTTACTTTAAAAACAAAGCATGTACCAAAATTGCTTCTTAAGTCCACGAATTCTACATGTGATAGACTAGTTTTGGGGGTCGGGCTCTCCTACGGGGATTCAATAGATAATTTTCTTTTTCAATTTTCTCTCTGTAAGGCACGGTAGTTATAGGCTCTCTTATGAATTTAGCTTCCGGGAATATACATTGTTGACGTAGGGGTCATCGCGTATTCTTGGAAAAGCTCAGTTAAGACATTGTAAACAGAAAGCCTGAGACTAAGAAACAATTAAATTTAAAACCAGAATAATATGAACCTGCTGTTTGGTAGGGTTTTCAAAGCATTGGGCAGAAAACCGCGGTACAAGCCAATAAGTCCATCGCGTTCCACAATAGCTGCATGGATCAGACAAAATCAAATTTCTATATAAAGAAATTATGAAAAAAAAAAGAAGAAGAAGATACCATAGTGTATGAATTTTGACAAATAAGTGAATCTCAACAAACAGATAATTCTCGAGAAAACATTCCTTAGTGTAATGACTAGAGAAAGACATTCAAGAAATCAATATAAGGACGATACAATGCACAAGGCGCCTCAAAAGACTAGTGAAAACATGGAGCTTTGAAGAACTACTTAACACTAAATATATTTTAATTGCATCTGGTTCATAAAGGATTATGTTCTCAAATGGTCTCCTTAGTATCCAAAAATGATCACCATGTCATGTGTGTAATTGATGACCAATATAGCACAAAATATATATTAAGGGGGTAAAATTGGAGGTAGAATCAAATTGGTGACCAATTTGGGACCATTTTGGAACATTCTCCCTCCAAAAATTAAGGTACAATGAGTTGTCCCTGTATGTTTCCAGTACAGGTAGATGATAATTATTAGTACTAGTTCTGACTTACCGGGAATTGCATCCAAAATCGTCTTGTAGGGTGTACCCCTCATTTGCATTTGTCTTCTCACTGTGTCTAGAGGGTAACATGTGAGTGTGGCAAGGGTAGCTGAGACCAAGGCTGTTAATAGAGCTGCTTCAGTCCTCTTTTGATATTTCTCTGGCAAAGACTTCTTTATCCTGTGATCAGAAAATTATCAGTCTTTATAATGGACAGTCTTTTTCGAAATCATAATACCATTATATGAATATCAGTGAACTCACAAGTCAAAAGTGCAAAAGTTTACGGCTATGTAAGGAGCTATTCCAATCAGAGATGGTCCAAGACCTTTATAAAAGGAAGCAGCTCCTTCCTCTCTTAGCATGTTTAAGGCGACCTGGAAATAGCACATTAAGATCTATCTTTATCTGGACTGGAAACCAAAATAACATAAGTGAGACGATTGTACCTCAGACATAGTTCGATACCCTGGTTCAACTGCTAAACGTAGCCTCAACACATCTAGAGGGTATGTCATCTACACAAAACCAAACAGTTACCCATCAGATACAAATATAGTGAATATAGAAAATGTTGATGCTTGTATATTTAAAAATCTATCACATATGCTATTCCACTTACAAAAGTGGATGTCATGCCAGCACAAGCACCTGCTGCAAGTCTTCCAACAACGGAGAGTTGCCCATCTTTCCCACTAAAAAGTTTCTACATATATCACAATGAAATATGATTAAATGCCTCAAACAATGCAATACTAGGTTCATATGATAATAATAAGCCCAGACTTGCTTTAAGATGATTTCACATTTACCTTGTATGATTCATATGCAAAAAGCTGGACGGCACTATAAGGTATTATCCGTATTACCTGCAGCAGTTAGTTTATAAACAACTTGTCAAATAAATGCTCCACGGCAAAACCTTGTGAAATTTACTTAGGAAATGGAGTGTTATAATTTGAAATTGCAAAGAACCTGAGGCAGGTTGCCTTTCCAGTACCCTTTGACACCCTCTTCCTTCCCTATCAATGTGATGGCCTGTAAGTTAAGTCAAGACATGCAGCGTTGTTGAACATGAGGCCATTCTCACATAGCACGAGGTCAGTGCAAATAAGAGACATAAGATGGAACTCAAGAGGAAAATAAAAATGCACCAATATGAAAATTAGTTAACTGTACAAAAATCTACAGTGAAAACTCTAATGCAAAATCATCACATTGTTGGAGTGGACACTCACAAGGCAAAATCAACCCAGCAAAACATTATATGCCAGCTACAGAGTTGCTTTTATAATTATACATTTTCATATAGCTTTTCTAGTGAAAACTCTGTAAAACATGATAGAGATTGATCAACCTTTTTGGCTTATGGTTCATGTGCCAATATATCTAATTCTATGTTTAGTGCTGTTGTCAGCTACTAACATTTATGATCAGATGAAAATATAAGCAGCACACAGTTTGAGGCTTGTTAATATTATCAATATTCATTAGTATTTCCAATCTACCCATGATTACTCTCAAATCACATATCTGCATTAATGATCTACTAATTTTAAGGAAAAATATAATTGCAGTTGAAGTGGAGCAAACATAGACAACTTAGCACTACTGAAAATGGATGAGATGAACTATACCATACCTCGAGAAAACCAACTGCCTTCTTAGCGGTTTCTTGTCCAAATCTCAACCCATGGGTCTGCAAAATTATATCAAACTTGTTCAGCTTAACAACAAGTAAGAAACGTTTTCAACAATAGATCACTTGAAACACCAGCTTCTCATCTACAATTGAAGATTATCTTTATTAAGAGGAACGTTCTTATCTCAGTTCTACTCCTTACAAAATAACCATATTTGACAAGGAAGCGAGGCAAGGAAGTAGAGCTTACTTGCTCATAGAAGCAAGAGTATTAGTCTAACCTTAACTGGAAGGAAATAATACAGAGAATCCCAAGACAAGTAAGGGAATTTAAACTACCCTAAAATGCTAATCCAGCAAATTGCTTTGAGTGGAATCCAGTATATTTTCAATACACAAATCAACACTCCAGTGTGATTCAAAATTTCATGATTTGTGCAGTTCCTTAATTCTGTAAAATGAATAAACTCCTCAAGACTAAACCTGAAGCATATATCAACTTAAACTTGCAAATACAATTCATATTGTTTCATTATAATTTCTCAGCAGCCAAACAGGCCATGGAGATGAATATAAACCAAACAAAAAAGCATTGTCAGCATTTCATAAAGAAATTAACATTAATATCTAAGTTTGCAGTTCCTCAGGAACAAAAATGGAGGATTCAATAAGAACGAACTCCAAAACAAAGCCACGCGCCAGACATTTGAATTTCCGGCAAACAAAAAGAAATGACCAATAGTGATATAAATTTATACTCTCCTGCCGGCAAGCAGTCAACGATTCATGCTTACAATTCATATTTCTTTGCCATAGTTTCTCAGAATCCAAACAGTCAATAGATGAAATGTCCAAAACCAAAAGGAGGATTCGAGGAACAACATAACAACAAACTCACGCCAGGCGTTGAATTTGCATTTAACAAACATGAACGAATATACCTGCATAAGAAGCTTAACTCGGTCGAGCGGAGCCGTAACGGTCTTCGCAGCGGCTCCGGCAACAGCTCCAGCGGCGAACAACGAAGCTTCCTTGGGAATAAGAGCAACTACAGCCAGTGGATGCGTCAGGAGCTGAGCCGGCGCCGGAGCGAAATCCTTGTGGTCTCTCTTCTCCGCCAATGAGAGACAAGCGAAACTGCCTCCAGCACTACTGTTACGACTACACAACCACGAGTTCTTCCACGGCGGGACCTGGTGGTTCACATTGTCTCCGCCGCACTGGGAGATACTGAGGCCGGAGATTTTCCGGTGGACCAGTACGGCCTTCTCTTCTCTCATGCTTGAGTTTGAGCAGAGCACGAGAGGAAGAGATAAGGAATTGTGGAGTCAGGTAGTTGCAGAGAGGTTTTGAGGGGGTATTCTGATTTAGTGTATGACGGTCTATTGAGCTTTTTTGCAGTGCTCCAATCAGATGTTGTTTCGCGAGAATTGACTCTTGACTTTTAGTTTTATGCGAAGCTTTGGCGGGAGTGGAAATGTGGCAGTCGAAACGGTGTCGTTTGATCTTTCTTCCTTAAGATAAAAGTTAAAGAAATTATTTTGGTATTCTAAAATAAATGTTATTATTATTATTATTACTATTTACTTCAATATTATTATTATTTTTATTTGAAGCAAATGTTATTATTTTTATTTGAGACATGTCCTATTTTGGTACATGAACTTTGACACAATGTACAAATAGATACATGAACTTTTAATTCGTACAAATAGATGCATGAACTTTTAATTTTAACTGATTTAATCAACTATTTAGATGATGTTAAGTTCAGTTAGTTACATATGTTGACTAGGCGTGATGTGGACTTTTTTTTTT
>JAYMTA010001534.1:0-19603 GCA_036897625.1 Pelargonium cotyledonis
AGGAGGTGTCATCCCCTCATTGACTTGATTAAGTTGCAATTAATATAGAATTATGTCAGTCAACTGATACACATTATATATATATATATATAGATAGATAGAGAGAGAGAGAGAGAGAGAGAGAGAGATTTTGTTTTTTTTTTCTCGTGGTTTCATTTACTGACAACTTACCCATCAATCGCAAAATAGAAAAAGCTTTTTGAAAATTTGGATACAACATCCATTTATATGGTAGGAGCAGCAAAATCTGTCCAACCAAAAATATATATTTTGTTGATATGTGACAACTAATGAGTTAGAGCTAGAGCCTAGATAAAAGCTTAGCCTACAAGTTTGCTCTTCTTTTGATCCAAGTGGTCACACTCTTGGAATGATTGTAGAGCTAGTGTTGAACCAAATTTATGAGAGCTTTGTTCATACCCATAAAGGGAAAATTATGTGAATTAATTCTATTTTCTTGCAAGAAATAGACACTTTGATACTACCAAATGTTAGTTTATTGATTTAGGAAGAAAAATAAAAGAACTTGCAACTAATCATTACTAGGGATCCCAACCTAGTTACTATATATAAAGGAGAACCTTGAAGTACTAGATGTCACTTTCTAGGAATTTAGAAGATTTTTTATTTTTTATTCGTTTTTTAGGACTATTTTTAATTTGTTTAATATAATAATATTTATTTGTTTAACCGAACCATCTATTTATCTATTGAGTAACTACCCATTAACAATAACTGCCCACTAATAATAACCACCGGATCACCATTCACTTTTATAATGTTGAATGCTCCACTTCACATCTCCATAGATAATTGATGTATTGGTTCTCCATCACACAAATTTGTTCATTCGACCATATATCTAGCATGCCTATTATCAAATATGGTATATTTGTGAGTAATTATGTTGGCATAGGTACTGGATCTGTGCTCTCTTTGTTGTTTGCTCCATCAACCACTCAATGTCATTGTCATTTGAACGATGTGGATCATTTGATGCACACACAATAACTTACACTGAGAAACACAATTTGTTTCATTTTATGCGTACACTGCATTAGCCACTGTTGGAGCCGAGATTTTTGATGATTTTGAGTATTGTGGCACTCAAGTTGTTGGTTTTGCAGGTTATGTCACTCCATGGTTTGATATTGCAATATTTTTTAAAACGTCTTTCTGTCCTCTGGTCAACTATCTGGGCTCATCAAAAGTTTGCCTGTTAGTTTGCATTTATCATTAAGAAACCATTTCTATTATTAACCTTTATTTATTTGTTTATTGTTTGTCAAATTTGAATAACGGGCTAAATATAATAGTTTGGGCTTCCCATACTAAAATGTCAACCTTGTTAGTAGGGTTTCACTTGCACCATTATATTTAGCTTATTATCTTGCTATTTTTCCAATGTGGGACAACACCCACTTCTCAACACTCCCACTCACGTGCGAGTCTCACATTTTTCTTTATCGGTGAGCTCGACACGTAGGGGGCTATATAAATCGGCACTTCCCCTCACGTGTAGGCATTTCTTTTCCACACGTGGGCCGCTGCAGGCATATTCATCTGCAAGCGGATCGGAGACTACAGAGGGAGGCAATATAACGGGCCAAGGCCTGGATCAAACCTAGCTCTGATACCATGAAGAGAATGAGAAAACCCTTTTGGTTGATTTTATTGAGTAAGATGAGCCACATTATATACAACATACAACCCATGATAAACGGGAAACAGAATAATTACAATAATTACAAAATAATTGACAAACTAATTATACATAATTAGCGGCTAAATTAGTGTCTATAACTGTGACACTGCATTATTGTGTACATGGAGTTTAATACATCATGTAGTTTTGAGTGTTTAAGAGGGCTTTTGTAATAGATTAAACATTTCAGCCACAACCATCCAGTGAAGCGACAAGCAGTCCAAGAAGTGGAGGAGATGAGAAGCAAAAAAAAGTAAATATTGTAAATGACATGCACGGAAGAAAAATGCTTTTCAGATAGGTCTATTGTTGTTCAAATTGTTGTTCCTCACTTAGCTAGATTGATAATGCAGCCACAATGCTATTTCAGATAGGTCTATTTAGTTTCTTCGCTGCTTTTTTAAGCTAATCTTTTAACTATTATGCCTATCTTTTATTTAGACTTTCTTACTATTGCCCCCTTTATTAGAAATTGCCTTGAATATATATGAGTCTATGCAAACTAGGTTTCATTTTGGACACTACTTTATACTAAAAATTGTTTACTATAAGTTGAATAGTACATCTTGAAAAAACTCAATTTTTTTTAATTAAATAGAAATACTAAGAAAATAGTTGATTATTAGTGTATTTATCACTATTAAGTTGCCTATCCAAATAATTTTAAGATTTTACTTAACACGATATAGTGTAAAAGTACATAAGGCATGTAACAAATTGATTAAACATTTTAGAAGACTAAATAATATTTTATTAATGGTAATAGTAGCAAAATTATTTAAATTGATAACTAATATTTTAACTAATATTAATATAATAAATAAATAGTTAACACAAACCCGAGCATAGCCGGGAAAACAATCTAGTTATTTTATATAATAGATTTAAAGGTTCACATTTACAATGTAATTTAATTTAAAAAATAAAGTATATAACGCAGCAATTAGTTATCTTGTTTTACTTAGTACGTATTCACACTCAAAAATCAATTCAACTTCAATCATGCTAAATGTATAAACATTTGATGTGATATTCCTATATATATTATTATCATGCATGAACGGTATAATAACCATAACGTGTTAGAAAGCCTAATGCAGTCACATTGTTGTAAAATTTGCAAGGCCAATCAAGTTTATATCGTAATATGTCTGAGTAATCGCTGTATTTTGAGTCACTTTTACCGACCAGACTTTTTTTTTATCAGCGACGGAATATCATAATCGATGTAACAATGTTTCTCACTCCTCAAAGAGAGCGTCACCCTAATCTCCAACCCATACCATTAACAAATAGGATCGAACTCGAGATCTCAGAGGCCGAGAATTCAAAGTACTATTAACCACTTGACTTAACATGTCTTGATTTTACCAACCACATGTTACCTCTTCTTTTATTAATGTTCTATTACATGAAATGAGCTACTCGAGTTGAAAAAAGGAAAAAACTATAGTTCATGACTTCAATTTCATTTTGTACAAGGTGTGTGTAGTGTAGTGTAGGTGTCGAACAAAATTTATGAAACATGCACAATAGTGTTGTGTGGTTATGTCGTTTTCCATCTTGGATTGTTCACAAATAATGCACATTCACAATTATCACTGACTCTACATTACTCCAAAAACTTAAGGACATTGTGAGTTGTGTTTGGGTACATTTCATGATTCGGCAATTCACCAAAAAGGTGAATTATTGAAGTTCCTTTCAAATTAATTTGTTTTTGTCCTCCACTAAATGCATGACACATATCTCAATCATATAATTTAGTGTCAAGTACACTATTTTTATGCACATTTATTAGATTATGAAGAAAAAAAAAAAGCATTTAATTTTAACCAACACGAGTTTGGATGAAGAATTTTCAGCAAAATTAATCAAACATTTGAATTATGAAATACGATAACATGGCATAGTCCGACATGTGCAAGTAGATTAGTCAGTAGTGATGATAAAACTAACGGAAAAACAAGTTTACTAAAATTAAATTTGTTAATATGTTTTATCCAATAGAATTAACAACAAGACAAATGATTGAACTATCACTGACCGGAAAATGATCCATGGTAGTTTAAAGATGTTGTTTATGATAATGAACTAGAGATGATGAATAGAGAAAATAAAAAGTAAAATGTATTTTAAAAATGAGTAGTTACCAATTTTTACGTGATAATTAATAAGAGAAATTACAAATAACTACCATGAGTAAGACACATTTTATGCCGGGCAGGACGGATCCAAAACATTTATTTATTTATTTTATCTTGTACTAGAAACTTTTATTATCATCGGATATAAAATATTACATAGTTCTTGAAAGATACCACCAAACTAGCAATTACCAAAAGAGAACCTAACATAATAAAACTAGGAAATAGAATGACATATCAACTACCTTAAATTCAAATATAGACAAACTAGGATATAATATCATAAACCTCAAACAGAGGATTTTGTCGATGAGTAAAAACTCGTTTAGCTCGGGATTTACCCGTATATGCAAGTCGGGGGCTCTAGGCAAGCCCTGCCCCTAGCCTGTTAAGCCAATGCCGAACACCGCCATACTTTTTTCTCGTCCTGAATCATACCGGTACAGCTAAAACGACTCTGTAACCTGATTCTATCACGGAAGCTGCCCTCAAACCCGCTCCAAACCCGTTTTTTGGTTCGTCTTCTGGTCGACCATGCTCTTCCATGTCCTCTTATTTCCCCCTCTTGAAAACCGCCACCAACCATCTTTCTGGCTCCACAGTTTCTTGGAGAGCAGATGAATCCGTAGTGATTTTGGATCCACGTCCACCGGGTTGCAGTTTTCATTCGCCTCTAATCGAAGCTACGGAGCCCCAATATAAGTCCTCATCCCCTTTGTTGCTATCATGAGCGCTCCATATGTTTTGATACTAGACGAACCACCTTCCATCTTAGCACAAACACAATCGCCACTTGCATGCCCTAACCGACTGTAGTAAAAGAAAAATGTGGGAACTTTCTCATATTGAAAGTAAACAATATGACTCCCGAATTGAGCCACCTCCATCTTAGCCTTGACCCTAAGTGGGTTTTGAACATCCGCACGAACTCTAATTCAGGCATACAAGTTCCAACCTCTTTTGAAATTGTTTGGTTTATATTCAACAAACAATCCCACTGCATTACCTAGTTCTCGACAAAATCATTCTGTCATGTACCCATTGGGATACCAAGAATTTGGACTCACTTGTGTACGAATTCTCACCAGCTCGAATACGATCCATCAAGATGACCTTGCTATTATAGGTCCAAGGACCTCGCTTCTCCACCGTAAGTGCATCATCTTCATCAAAAAACTCGAAAAGGAACCGAGATTCCTTCTTGGCATTCAACGTCTAGCTAGCAAGCTTTTTAATGGTGACCCCTTTACAAGGTCTCCATAACCAAGCAGTCATTTGTTGCATGTTGACGAAATTCATCGGACTATCCGTCAAAAACCAACCCACAAAACTAATCATTCCTCCCCTACCTTGCGGACATACGGGCTCCACCCCCACCCAAATTTGAACACAACCTCCTTTTCCAGCCCCATCCTTTTGATTCTGAAATCCCAACCCGAGCCTCCAATTGACCCTCAACCAGAACCTTACTCATCCCTAACCCCACATTGGTACCCACGACACCCCCAACAAACAGCCTCTCCACCAACTGTCGACTACCCCTAGCCAAGCCCGCACCTTCCTCCGACCTACCGTCGATCACTCTGATACCAGAGCCTCCTTGCAAGGCAAAAGTAATACTCTCTTTATGACTAACGCTTTCTAACACATTTTTCTTCTTTCTTCCCTTATCCCCAAAACCCCCCCCCCCCTCTTCCCCGCCACCCCCTACCAATAAGAAGACCCAACATATCATAACTCTATCCTACCACCAACTACCTACCCCAATGGGAGACAAGATCGACCACAAGATTTCCTACCCTAAAACCCTACCCATGAGAGAGAACCTTTCCCTGAAAATTTATTTAGTGAGGGAAAACTTATTAAATAATATTTATTTATAAGTAAAATTAATTAATAATTGAAGTTTAAAATAATTAATAGAACAACCTCTAATATATACTAAAGCCAACTAAAAACCTTTTTATTTTTTTAACCTTGAACGAACAACTTTCATTAGTTTTGGAAATAAAATATTACATAGTTCTTAAAGGAAATAGCCAACCTACCAATAATCAAAAGATATCTTAACATATGAAAACTAGGAAATAGAATTCTAGACCTATCAACTACCATAAATTCAATTATAGGCAAAGTAGGAAATAAAATCATAAACCTCCAATAGAGGATTTTGTCGATGAGTAAAAACTAGTAGAGCTCGAAAGTTACCCGAATCTGCAAGCCTGGGGCACTAGGCAAGCCCTCGATCCCCCGCCGCCCCCCAACAATGTAAGCCCAATATCATATAAAAAATTATGGGAAGTGTACGTAAAAAGAATTCTAAACTAATGGGGTAAACTATTTTTTTTTTAAGTTCAGTGGGGGAAAATTGAAAATATATATATCTCCAAAATATAACTAAAAATTCAAAAATAAAATAAAATCCACTGGGGGATTGCCTCCAAATGCCAATGAGTAAATTCGCCCCGACATCGGGTACCTCTAAATCAATTTTTGTAAATTTGGCTGATTGGACTATATTTTCCAAATCAAAATTCCAAGTCTTAACGTCGTCGTTTCAGTCTTCTTATCCTTAGTTAATGTTAGCATTCCACGTTCAAGTCTTGGGGTTTAGGATCCAAGTTCTAGTCTAGAGTTCAAGTTAACTATCCGAGTCAGGGGTCCAAGTCAAGGTATTTTTCTGGTCTATTGATGTCAGCATTCTAAGTCTTTATCGATCATGTGATAGGTAACACACCGTTAAGCTGAGTCCCAAGAGTGAGCCAAGGAAATAACCTCCAGCGCGAGAGCAAGAATCCTACACAAACAAGTTTTATGAAACTAAGGTTGAATCAGAACTTCCCAGTTCATTCAAAAAGTGAAGAACGTACGAAGAAAGCGAAGAACATACAAAGAACGCGAAGAACATTTAGAGAGAGTTTTTGGTTCTGTATAGCAACTGCTCAAATAATAAAAGTTACGTCCTTTTTACAAGAACCCCGAGGGCATTATTTATAGTTTTTGGTTTACCTAGTCCCAGATGACCTTTGGTTTTCCGGCATTAGGAGACGGGTCGTAGGAGCTCGGTCGTAGTCTTGACCTCTATCATGTTGGATTTGCACACTAACAAGGCTAAAGCTTCACTAGACGTGGTCGAGACTCTTGCAGCATGTCGTTAGCTGTTGAGACATGGGGTCATGAGTTCTGCTCATGAGCGAGTTAATGAACTAGATGATGAGGCAAGTGCATGGTTCTCGCGTGTATGGGCACGGGCGTAGAGCATGGTCTTGGACCATAGGTGCGGGGCATTGGCGTAGACCATGGGTGCGGAGCATAAGCGTAGACCATGGGCGTGGAGCATAGGCGTACCCATGGACATACGCATAGGTGAGTCATAGAGGGAGAGCTTCGATCTTGGACCGATGTTTAAGGCTAAGGATGAACGCAAATGAGGACAGATGGAATCACATATGAGAATAGACGTGAGCACAGATGTGCGCAAAGGCCATGCGCACGTGCATGACATGGAGCCTTATCCGCGCATACCTGTCACGTGATGTCTTCGAGTCATTCGTCGAATTTTTCTTGGGTCTCCAGACTCTCATCGATCCAAATTGACTTTTTTTGACTGGTCAAGCGAGCCATGTGTCACTCGGTCATTGGTGAAACTAATCTTGATTTTTATGTTGATCAGTTGCCCCCACTCTAAGCAATTTTGATTTATCGCAATCATGATAGAGTGATGCGTGAAGGTGACGAGCAATTTTTAAAACTTTTCTTTCTTCTTAGAGTCGTGCTTATGTTGAGCCTATGAAAGATGCATGTTGATGTCGACCCTCGTAGCACTGAGCTTCTTGGAGCATTGAGTTCCTTAGATCCCTGAGCTACTTGGAGCACTAAGCTTCTTGGTGTGATGAGTTCTTTAGAATGTTGTGCTCCTTGGTGTGATGAGCTTATTGGAATGCTGAGCTCCTTGGAACACTGGGCTCCTTGGAACGCTATGCTCTTCAGAGCATTGAGCTCCTTGAAACGCTGAACTCCTTGAAGCATGGGCTTGTGGGCATGGTTGGTGTTAATGCCATCATTGGAATAGAGCATGAGACTTTTGTTATGTCTCTGGTACATAAGTAGTTTCCCAAGGAGGTTTGCAAAGGGCTCTCCGGTCTTCTAGTTTTCAATATTCCAAGGGGGTTCGTGGAGGGCATTTGGGTCTTGCATTTCCCTCGGGAGAGGTTGATGATTTTTTATTTTTTTTTTCAAACTTTGTCATGGGAAAAGCCTATCTTTGGGAAGCCTTGAAGAGGTTGCGACAAGGGTTTTGATGAAACTTGTCAATATGAGCTCTAGAGAGCGGGTGACTCTGAACATTTTGTCACTTAGCCAAAATTTAAGGATATACACTCTTAGGATGGGCATGGTCATGAGGATGACCATAAATGGCTCACGTGGGCGAGGAGCATGCATGGTCATGAGAATGACCAACAATGCCTCGTGGGGGTGAAGAGAGGCGTGATCATGATGATACCAACAATGACTCTTCTTGCTGAGGAACAACTCTTGTTGAGGTTCAACTCTTGCTGAGGAACAACTCTAGTTGAGGAGAGGCATGGTCATGGGGATGACCAACAATGCCTCGTAGGAAGCGAGAAGATATGTGGTCATGAGGATGACCAACAATGACTTATCTTGCTGATGAGCAACTCTAGTTGAGAAGAGGCATGGTCATGGGGATGACTAACTCACAGGAAGCGATGAACGTCGTGGTAATAAGGATGACCAACAAAGTGTCGCAGGGGTTAGGAGTACAGACGTTGGGCATTTCCCAACACTTTGAATTTTTTGGAAAACTTCTCTTGGATGGACTCTCTTGCCGAGTTTTGGCACTTGAAATTTTTTTTTGGGCGGAGATAAGGTTTCATAACTTCTGAATGATTCTTCGTAGAGGCACATTCTTGCTTTTTGGTGGAGACGGGGCTCCTGGGAGACGAGACTCCATAACTTGGTGGAGATGAGGCTCTTGGAAATGAGGCTCCTTGAGACGAGACTCCATGACTTGGTGGAGACGAGACTCCATAACTTTTGAACAATGCTCCGCAGAGGCATGTTCTTTCATCTGTAGATGATTGTAGAACCAACCTAATTCATTTGTCGAGAGATTACTCGGCATCCACAATGTATGGTGAGGGCGGGCTCCCTAACCAAGTCCTTGAGCGATGCCTCTTTTCAAGACATGCCCTCTCATCTGTAGATAAAGATAAAACCGACCTACTTATTTTTTTAGAGATTACTTAGCCTCTACGAGGACTCAACTCATTTATGAGCTTCCAAGTGAGCGAAAACTGAACTCATGTATGCACTGCCGAGTGAATGAGGACTTTATGGATACGAGGCTCCTAGAGACAAGAATCCATAACTTGGTAGAGACGAGGCTCCTAAAGACAAGGCTTCATGACTTGGTGGAAACAAGGCTCCATGACTTAGCGAATGTGAGGCTCCTAGAGATAAGCCTCCATAACTTGGTGGAGATGAGACTCCATAACTTGGTGAGTTATCCATTGTATATATGTTACATACTAAAAAGGAAATTTTATTACTTATTCTCAAGTCAAGTTACAAAAGTTTGCTTAACTCTCTTGCAGGAGTACATAACAACTTTTCTAAGATAGTGCTTCCCGAGGTTGCTGGCATGATATGGGTCATGTCCAGCTCTATCTAGCTTTCCTAGAACTCTCCCCACTCTAGTCTTTTTCATAAGCCTTTTTTCTTTCCCTTGTGGTTAAGGTTAGCATTGAATTGAAACAAATTTCTCTTGGAAATAAGGTTATCTACTGCTTGCTTGAGGAAAAAATAGTCTTCAATATCGTGGCCCAAGTTTTGTGGAGACCACAATACTGCTCCACCTCCTTTCTATGTACTCTCCCTTATGAACAACTGGTCATTTTATATTTTATGTTATTTCAATGTGTTTGAAGACTTCCTCATAGCTAACTGCAACAGAGTGTGATCGACCCCAGCTATGTTGGTGTTTAGAAGTTTACCATGAGCGTCATTGGGTCTCTTTTTTCCTTTTGTCTTTGCTCATGTGCTCCTGGTTGACACTTGTGGGGTCACTTGCTTCCAGAGATTACAAATATCTTCCTGGAGAAGAGCGATGATATGATCAACTGTAGCTGATGTCGCTTGCATTCATGAGGTTGACGCAACTTGTCCCCAGTCACTCGTCGATTTTGAAATTGTTCCAGCGTTCTAGCTCTTCTGTGCATGGTTGGATTAGAGTTCTCAACTGCCAAAACTTGTTGTCTCATCATTCCTCCCCTTCCATGAAGGTCTGGAACCGTTGGAACTTGTTATCTTCTTTGAGTTTCCACATGACCCATTGTAGTAATGGTGGTTGATGGATTGACTGGTGTGATTGTCACTCCGTTGGTTGGTTGGTAGGTGGCCAGCATCGCACCCATGAACTAGTTTGACACTGTCTGCATAATCTCAGGGGTCATTGCGATCATCATTGAAGTTGGTTAGTGGGCCAAATTAGGATGAGAATCTTTCAACAACCAATCATACGCTAGCATGTGACACTGGTTGATAATAGCCTATGAATACCCCCTTCTTGGTAAGAAAGAATGATCCATCTTCATCCTCTCAAATTCACTTATCTCTCAAGAGAACCTTCGTGTTATAATCTAACAAAAACTTACTCTCATGTCTGAGGCAGACTCATGGTAACACCACCCCGGGTACTTCGCTCTTTGGTGTGTTGTCTTCTCGTAGATTACATGACCGCGAAGACTAGATAACCTTGACATGGAGAGTGGATTGGACATAGATTTGAACACTTAGGCTAGACAATCTTGCGATATTGGACAAGAAAACATACAACACTTAGTGTGTTTGTGTTGAACCGTTCAAACAGACGCATTAGATGTAAATGACTTTTTTTATTCGTTAGATAGTTCAATATTTCTTAATATTTTTTCTTTACTCTCATAATTTTTATTATAAAATACCAAATTTGTAGATGTTGCTCAAAACTTACAACTTGAACCCAAAATAAAAACAAATAATCCAATCTAAAATTTAAATTGTGACTTTGATTTTACGCAAGAGTCGTGACATTTAATATTCGTAAAAGTAACTAAATTTAAGCATGAATCACATGTCTTATTGATAATTTAATATTAGAGTAATAGTTTGTTACTCCATCCGTCTCAAACTGAGTGTCTTATTTATATTTTTAGGTTATTATATTATTATTTTCTCGATATTATCTCTATTACTTATGCACATAGGTTGATTTGTATATGGGGGTATGGGTGAAAAAGTGAGGGTAATATTGAAAATACACTAAATTATTTTATAATTCTTAATTTTTACAAAAAAATATAAAATCATGACACTAATTTTGAGACGGAGAGATTATATGAAAAAGAGTTTAAAATGATGGTTATTGATGTATATATATATACGAAGGAAGACCGCGACACGTGCTATGGTCATTGGAAACACCACATTGGTTATTGATCTGTTACATGCCTGACCCCTTGACACGTGCCTCTGCCTCCTAAAACTCAATTATTCATTTACCAATATCATTACTTTTTTTATTTTGTTTTACTTTATTTTCATTGAACAACTCACTACCCACTTTTTATCGTTTCTTTTTTTCAAGGAGGAGATCATTATTAATTAAGACAAAATATTACATAGAGCAAAATGTGAACCAAATCTAGATCAAATGAACTAAAACGACAAAAAATAAAAACTAAAAATAAGCGACACCGAACCATCAAATCCAAACATACCAAAGCCGAGGAATATGCAAAGTAAGATGGGTCGTAGTAACTCGTACCAAAGCCCATTGTGTACTCGGAATACGCCAACTCGCATTGGCGAATATCAGTTTACTCGCCAAATGGTGGTGGCGCTTTACGGCTCAACCCAATTCTTTATGGAAAAAGTTGTTATGTGAGAAATATGGAAGGGACCCTAACACATGGTCTTTCAAAGATTTAGCTCCACGGCAGTTTTCTCCGGTAATTGGTCAGTTATTTCAACTTCGTTTATTGCCTGGGCTGCTGGATGTCATTGGCAAAGGTAGTATGGTATGGGAGTTGGGTGATGGGCGGGCGATTCGTTTTTGGCATGATACTTGGCTTGGGGGCAAAGCTTTATCTCACAGATACCCTCGAATGCTTACCCTTTTTCAGCTCAAAGACGGCACAGTGGCACAGTTACTGAACTCATCTTCCATAACTAAGCAGTCCCTTCGGCTCAGACGAGCCACTCAAGGATGTGAATACAGAAATTTCCTTCAATTGTTGGCAGAACTAGTCAATGTTCGCTTGAGAGCAAACGTCCCCGATCAGCTTCGTTGGAGGCACTCCAGTAATGGTAAGTTTTCATCAATGCAAGCTTTTAAAGCTCTATACAATCAAGCTTCTCATGCGCAATTCACTTGTCGAAACCTGATTTGGAGAAACGGAGTCCCGCCAAAGATGCAAAGCTTTGCATGGTTTGTTGCTTTGGAAAGCATTCCGTGTTAGACTTTCCTTCGCTCTTGAGGGGTGCTACCTGCATCTCATCCTTCTCTTTCTTACCTCTATGAAACTCATTTGGAAAGCTGCTATCATTTGATGATGGGTTGTTCTTGGGTTGGGCTAACTTGGAATACGGTCATGGCCTGGTGGCATGCTTCATGGGCCCTCCCAGCTACCTGCTATGATTTTTTATGCTATTGGAGCTCCATAGTTGTTGGCAGTAAGTATATTCGAAAGGCATGGTCTAGTATTAGTCCGGTAGTGCTGTGGCACATTTGGCTAGCTCGGAATGCGTTGATTTTTGAAGGTCGCTCTCCCTCATCCGATGCTACTTTTCTTAATATTCAAAGTTGTCGTTACTCAATTTTGCACCTTGTACTTGGTTTCCCTTCCATTTATTTATCTTTTGACTCTTGGTGTAGGGATCCAGTTTCTTCCCTAGCTTAAGAGGTTTCTTTTTGTACTTTTATTGCTATCCGGACTTATAATAAGAGTACCGCTTGCTGATAAAAAAAAAATCAAATCCAAGCATACGTTAGCTATCATAGCTGGATCGTCAAAATCACCAAAATTAGAGGCATTGGGTAAACTCTCTCCTTCGATTTGATTGATGCCCTCAAACATCCACCTTAACAACGCTCTCTGAACTTGACGAACCAATAGTCATCCTCCCCGACTTGACCGCGAGTTGGTCCTCCCAAGCCAACCTCCATCCACTCCTCTCGGACTGAACCATGTCATGGCCGTGATCTTCATTGATAATGTCGATTCCTAGATCTGTCTGCCGCCTATGTACCAAACACAACCCACAACCCAAGAAAATACAACCACCAATAAGGCTGAACCAGACACTCATCTCCCACCTTATAGCGACTGCGTACCTAACCCTAGCCACCACAAACAAAAACACTAGCCGCCCTTCAAAGCCCTAGAGGCAGTACATTCCTTAGAGAAAACGACCACTGTGTTGCCAGAAACAACACCCAAAAAAACCTAGCCCCCTAGCAGTTGGATAGAGGCAGATTAAGATACATCCATAACAATTTTTATCATTTCTATTTCTTCTAGAATTCCATGATTGTAATTATATTGTTACTATTTTTTTTCATTTTAACTTAAATAAATAAATGATTAAAAGTGGAATATATATATATCAGAGACTTACTTCAAAAGAAATTCAGTAAAAAGTTCTTCTACTGAAAGGCTCTTAGGGTTTCTCTTTTTTCAAGAGCGGCGACGGTTGCCGTGGCTCCTTGTGTGACGGTTAGGGCTTTTCGGATAAAAGTGGTTTTTCTCTCGTATTAGTGTTATACCTTAAAGGTATCGAGAGCGGAAGTAATAGTTTCGTTTGTGGAAGTTTGGATTCTGCAAGTGGTGATCAAGGCGTAAACAGCAGAAGCTGAGATTGTGGCTATGACAGAATTCAGTCTGGGGAGAATTCGTGGTGGCTCCCGTGATAGGATCAGGTCACAGGCAAGCAGGGACCGATGAAGTTTGGTTTGGCAAGTGGTGCTGGCGGGTTTGGTGACATGGGTTCCAAACGCCTAGTGCCCTGGCAGTAGTGGGAGGCTTCCGTGGTAGAATTAGATTGCGGGGTCGTCTCTAGTAGTACGGTCTAATTCAGATAGAGAAGGTGATGAAAGTCCGGCTAGTTCGGCGTTTGTTTGGCATATCGGAGGGAAATCAGGCTTGTCTCAGGCCCATGATCTGATCTAGATGCCTTATTGTGGTTTTGGGGGAGTGACCTTAGTTAAGATTGACAATGTTAGGTTGACTTATTTTCGTTTCAATAGTGTTTGATTCGTGTTTGGTTAGTATGTATGATTCTTTATTAATAAAGGTCAATCTTCCAGCTAAAAAAAAAAAATTAGTACGTTTTAATTGATTGGCAAATGAGACTTAGGAAAAAAGACAATTTGAATTTTAGTTTTTTAATTTTATTTTTATTCTGTGTATGTGTTTAGATTGGAATAATTTACAAGCAAGATGTATAGATTTGTTCGAGTTTCTGGAGTGCAGTTTTTCATTTTATCTAAATTTGGCCTAAAAATTTGTCTGGTGGGTTTTGTATGACCCGAAGTTGCATGTCAAATTTTAGGTTCCCGCACAAGTAAAAAATATTCTAATATAAAGAGCTCCTTGAGCTACTGCAAAAAATACCATTGAGATTTTAAAATAGAGAGATTCAAAATTTTCATCTAATATAGCACAATTTGTTATTCAAATATTATGACATAAAATGTACTTTTTCATTCACCAGCTGGTATATATCAATCTCACAACATTAACATCTGACAAATATATAAATGTTATTAAACATAAAAAAACTCTTGTTAAAAAATTATTGTCAATGTCACACAGATCGATGCTCGAGATATGTTAATTCGTTTCAAAAGAATTAAAGAGGACTCATTTTACCGAAACAAAGTGATACACCATCTATTATCTATCATCTCTCTTTGTGTGACTAGTGAGTAGTATATGGTGTACAGGTACAAAATGTGAGGTGGGTTATTTGTTTTTTAATCAATAATTAGTAAATTAATGAAAAGGGATTATCATAGATTACATTAGAAGTAGAAAGTTAAGTGGGTTGGTTGTGTGTGTGTGTTTGGGGGGATTAATATAATGTTGGCCTCTTTTTATCCGGTAAGTGATTGAGCATGGAATTGCGAGAACACGCCTTGATGAAGTTGCCTTTTAATGTGGCACAAACAACACAACTACTACTAACTTTTCTTTGATTTCATTTGTTTATTACCTTTTTATTTTTTGTTGTTTGTGTGGGAGACATTACTATGATTTGGATCAAGAATCATGGTATTCTTCTTTCTTTTTTTTTTAGTAAAATGAAAAATCTACCGGTACGTCGATTATAAGTGAATATGTTAAAAATTTATAAGTCGGCGAAATAGAATTATTTTGATATATTACTCAATTCGTAGACTACACTTGATAGAATATAACTTTACCATAACGTGCCGAAATCTTTGGTGGAAATTTGGAATCCCGTCAATCCACCAAATAAGAAATCGCAAAACTTTTTGAAAAAGAATCGCAATAATGTGACATACTTATATATCCCAATTTTAAAAATAAATGAATAATTGGAAAAAAATTTGTTATCATAAATATCTAGAAAAACAAAATATTGTCATTTTCACATAGTAACTAAAGATTTTATTTTTCTTACTATAGATATGTCACTCTCTCATCCTTCACTTCCCATGCTATAATTTTCCAAGAGAAACCATTGTAGAATATCCATACAATATAACCCCAAACTTGTCCCTTTCTCTCTTCACTTCCAAATTGCCAATATTCCCATTGTTTGTACTTTTAAACATAGTTTAGTTACGAATTTTCTAACAAAATCTAGGTCACAAAACTACTCATATCATGTGGTACGGTCCATTTTACCAACATAAAAGATCGCATGTGTGATTTATAAAGCGAGACTAGACACAACAATTATTTGAGCAGTCCACAAAGTTGAAATATATATTTGTTTTATTTCATCAATTAACAAATTTTGAGTGCTTATAATACTACCAGTCTCGAATATAAATTAATTATATTAAATAATTGTGCTATTTGTAAACCTTATATTCGATCAGTAGACTAGGAAACCCTGTAGTTTTTAAAGGGACCCAATAGAGGAGTCCACCAGAGGCAGACGCATGGGAGGATCCGCACACAAACAACATCTTCGGCCTTAAACGGGGAAGAAGACCAAAGGAGGATGACGTGGACGGAAGGCTGACGTGGATGGCTGATGTGACGTGGTTGCCGACGTGGAGGTGGGTAACTTGGTATAGCAAGTCTGTTGGACCATATTTAAAAAAATAAAAATAAAATGTGGACTAGAAATGATGAAAAATGTATACGAAGGTCGTCTCTATAATTTGGAAAAGTACAAGAAAATTAGAACTAATTTACCATTTAAACTTATTATAAATACAATTATAAAGTCTCGTTAAATTCACAAATATACTAATAAAAAAAATGAGTTAATTCTCAAACACCTAATTGAACAAATTTATTTCCCAAATAAAAGAAATATGAGGAACGAAAAAATGTCCATGACATGAACATCTAACGGAAATAATAGCACTCGGTGAAACAAATTATTTTTGGCCTCTAATGAAAACTAAATCTTGTTAAAAGTAAAATCTTTGACATTTCATACAATCCCACAAAGATATTGCCTAATGGAAAAAAATGTTTCCACAAGTGTGATAGTTGCTTCACAAAATATTCTAATTGTGTCTAACAAAAGACAACAACATTGTTAAGCGGAAGTGGAGATCCATATGTGTTTCTAGAACAATGCTTTGAGCGTTAGAGTAACCAAAAAGCACAAACACTACAGATAATTCTAGAATGAGAAAGTAGTTAGAGAGCATTATTAGCTCAAGTTGTGGACCCATCATCTTACCAATGAAGGAAATATTTATACTCATAAATATTTATGCCACTTGTCGACACGTGGTTGGTTGTTAACAAAGTGAGATTCACTTGATAGTTGAGTTCTAGTGCCACGACCACGTTTTCTACGAGCATCGAGTAAACTTGGGAGCTATTCTTTTCTTTACGAGCATTCTCTAGTGTTTTAAGTGACATCCTAGTGTGCCAAATACAATTGGAATTTGGATGACTGGTCCTTGGAGTAGCTCATTGCCACTTCTAATTCTCCTTTTTTCAGGCAAAACATAATGAGATGAACGAATGGAAAAATCTTTCAAAAGCTCTAATTCATCCGAGCAAATGTAGTTTATGTCGTCAACAAGAACATACGAAAAATCATTCCCCACCCATCACAAATCAAGTTAATCCAAGTGATATTTAAATTTCTACCTTTTGCAATTTTTTTTTCAGTTTTCGTATGTACTTGTGTTTTCATTCCCGTACTGAATATAAATTCTCTATTTTTAATTAATTATCATTTTTTTTCTACCCGTGGCATGACTTTGTAATTAAATTTGAATAGTCAGGGAATATTTTTTTCGGGTCGGCTAAATTCGGCGTCCTTCCTATATCCAAACGACAATATTGTTGCAACCGTTCTCAATGGTTGTAGCAAGTGGCATGAATTGTAATTATTTTTTAACTATCTCTAAATGCACATTTTTTTGTTTTGGATTTTTTTTAAAAAAATAGTTGGTCCCGGTTGTCGTAGTTGGAAATCCGGCAACACTTGGCGCCACTTCAAGTGGCACCAATCCAATTGGCGCCAAGATCCCAATAAACAAATATTAATGGGGAATAGATTACTAATTCATTCAAAAGAGTGGCCAGTTGTCTAATTTAATTCTTAATTTAGGCCAAAAGGCCAAAAAAACCCTCGTTTGAGTTTTAGTGTTTCGACTTTGAAATATGTGTTTGCGATTTTGTAATTTTACTTTTCCCTACGAGTTTATTCCTTTTTGTCATACATGTACCAGTTCAAGGGGTCAACCTAGTAGTAGGTTCTTAGTATTTAGCTAGGGTTTTGTGTGTTTGTTGTCGGCGGCTAGGGGTGCTGAAGAAAGGGGGGGGCGGGAGACAATTTCGGCGACGTACAGTTCCAAGTGTCGGTGTGCCGTTTTCTAAGTAATAGTCAGCGTCTTCTAGGGTTTTTCTCTTTCGAGTAGCGGCTGCATAGGTGTGCTTGTGGCCATCAGTTCGAAAAGAATTCAAGGTTTGGGACGGAGGTGGGATTGGAGATCTTGGCCCATTTGGGCTGGGGTTGAGGATTGAATGAGGTATCCACGACTCTCAGGGTAGAATCAGGTTCCGAGATCGGTGAGTATTAGGTGGTCTGATTCAATCGGAAAGTATGGCTAGTTCGACATTGCAGGCAATATCGGGGGACAATCAAGCTTTCTCTTAAGACCCTTATCTGCTTGAAGGCAACCGTATGCGATACTACATTTCACCTTGGTGAGGATCGACGCTCTTTGTTTTAGTGGTTAAGGTTGGGTAAAAATTGTCCAATTCAGATTATGGACGTTGTACTCTCTGATTCACAAAGTTAATGAAATGTCGCCTTTCTAGATAAAAAAGAAAGAAATAGAAATATTCTTGCGTTTGATCGCAGTGATATATGAGTGGATTAGACTTCGAAATTCCTCGTACTATCTATTCCAACGTTTGATGACAATGGATTGGATTTGGAAATCCATTATATTGTTTTTATCCATCATATGATGGATAAAATAATCCAAGGGCCCCCCTTGGATTATGATGGATTAGATATGGAAGTATATTTTATTTCCAAAATGCTCCTAACTAATTTAGTTTTTTTTTCTCTCTTGTGGAAATAATGATTAATTTAAATAGTAACAAAAGCATATAAAAATTTATTTCGTTCGTGTTCGAGTTTGTTGTGAAGTCGACTAAAACCCAAAAATTAAAAAATGAGTTTGAATTGAATCAAATAGTTTTACATTTAAATTGAATAAAAAAATAAATTAGGTATTATTTGAAACATTTTGCGGTCATATTGTTACTATTTAAAAAAAATTATAATCTTACTTGATTACTTAATTATTATTTATTTTGAAAGTTTGTTTATGTGTTGAAGTAAGAACAATAAGTTCGAGCTGAGTTCATATTTGTTAATAATTATTTCGAGGCGTTATTGTGTGCAACTTAAATTTTTTCGATTCAAATATATTTCGAACCAAATGGTTGTTTTTTTTTTTTTTTGAATTTGAACTTTCAATTTGTTTTGTCACCAACGAGTCTAATATGTAAATGCATAAAAAAAATAATAATAATTGAATAAAAACAATATGTTAAGATATTAATCGTGGGTAATTTGGTCAAAAATCTATAAAATCATATCAAATCCAATTTACTATCTGTTCATACATCAAACATTGGAATGCATAACTGCTTATCCATTGAATTTTTTATCAGTTGTAATCCATCGTTATTTTTTTCGATAAGTAAGCGGTATCATTTATTATGAAAAACCCGAAGGTAAATAAAGGTACAAGAAAAGAAAAAACAACCATCAACCCAACACGAGAGATGGATTTGCTTTCCAGGAAATAAAATCAATGCGGAGACTAAGCGAACTATCGAAACAAGCTAAAAGCGAGCAAGAGAAACTCTGAATGCGCAAAATAAAATCCTCCGCGCAAGGGAATTGGTGCTTAAAGACAAGCTGATTCCGGCCCAACCATAAGTGTCATAGAGTGATCGAACAAAGCGAATCCCATACTCGCTGAGCAACCTTGCTGCCCGAG
>JAYMTA010001535.1:0-19595 GCA_036897625.1 Pelargonium cotyledonis
CGTTTTTGCCCTCCCCCGCCTCCGCGGCCCCCCGCCGCACCAACTCAGGGATGGGCTGGTGGGAGCGGATGCGGGAGGCGGAGAGCGACAACCCGTGGTGGGCCAAGGGCTTCACCGCCATCAGGAAGGTCAGGGAGTGGTCGGAGATCGTCGCCGGGCCCAAGTGGAAGACCTTTATCCGGCGATTCAACCGGACCAGAAGCGGCGGAGGAGGCGGCGGCAGGAACGGTAAATACCCGTATGACCCTTTGAGTTACGCTCTGAATTTCGACGAGGGCCAAAACGGTAGTTTTGACGAGGAGGACGAGTACGGCCGATTTCGCGACTTCTCGACCCGGTACGCTTCGGTTTCGAGTCCGGTGAAAAAAACGGCGGCGGCGGCGGTGTTTGGGAACGAAAAGGGTAAGGATTTGCCGGTTTTTACGTCCGCTGATTAGCTGGACTGGTGACTTGGTGACGTCATCGTGTCGGCGCTTTGGATAGTACATACGTGTGCATTACTGCCATTTATTTTTATTTTATTTTATATTTCTTAATTTCCTTTCCCATGATAGATTTTTTTTTAAAATATAGACATAGATATAGATATTTTCTTTACTTTTTTTTTTTTGTAAATTAAATTATTTTTCAGTGGGTTGCGAACAAAAAATGTATGGTATCGTGTAAATTTATGAGAATGTGAATGCGAAATATGTAATGAATAATAGATAAGAGTGCGTGGTTGGCAACTAAAAAATGGGGTATTGTTTTTGGTTTCTTGTTTTGATCAAATTGGAAATTGAAAATGACAAATGATTCTTGTAAGTGTTGGATTGGATTTGTGTGTATCTCTTGCTTACGTTGCCATTGATAGTTACAAATAACAATGGAATATTTATCTATTTCAAGTATTTTAAAGTTGCTTTATCAATATGGAATTCTGTGAGAAGAAGTACTCAATTCTGCATTATTTTATGTAAGCATCTTCTTCACTTCACTTTATGTTACCAAACCCCAGGTTGTTTAGGTGCTTGTCTCGAATATGATCGCTAAAGATAATATACAAGTTGATTTTGGATATGGATATCCATATATATTTTTTTTCTGTGTAGTAGATCGGTTTGATGACATAAGACATTTGAAAATACATGTTTACTTTATACAGTAGATTGCTCTAATTTCACGATCAACTTACCGCTGATAAACTTAAATGAAATATTAGTCAACCTCACTCTTGCATAAAACTTGTAACATGAAAATGATTAAGTCAACCAAATGTTTATTAACGTTGGTTTACCAAAAAAAAGTCTTCATTATCTACCGACATTTTTTCTCTTTCAAGCTACCTCTACGAATTATACGAATTAGTTTACCTATATAGGCATTTCAAGTAGACAACTAAACAAATTTCACAATCTACAATCTGAGCCCTCAGGCACAGAGATTTTTTGATCTACAATTTCAATAACTATGTCATTGTCAATATCCAAGTTAACTGTGCTAACAAGTCCCCAGCAGACTCCTGAATACATTATCAACATTCATGAGCCTGCTATTTGGTTTGCAGAAGATTTTATGCTGAGTAAGATATCACCTACAATCCATGGAAAGCTCAAGCAGTTGAGGCCTTCTCGGCAATACGAGGGATGGTACGTAACATGGTACCATGCCGAGGCCATCTGCTAATGCTCATGTGGTTCGCAACTACTCTCAAACCATGCTCGGGCCTCCTTTTGAAGGTTCCGAGCTGCAACCATAATACGATCCTTCATATCGAAGTATCTCCTGTTATCCCTCAGCAAATATGCAGCACGTATTCGGGTATTTCCAGTGAGCATCTCATCCTCGCTCACCAATCCGAAATAGTTCATCAAGAAGTTCATTTTCTCTATGTACATGCTTTTGTGACGTGCTGCGATTTCAAGGAAGGATTTGAAGCCATCCACTTCGCGATCATGATCGTATGATGCTTGAGCAACCTTCTCTGACCAAATGAGGTTTGGCGTTTCTTGCATTGTTGAGTCAAGAGTGGCACGATAGAGCTTCCCCAATACACTATTCGATTTGTATGTGGATCTGTCTCCCCTCCCCATGAAATCTGGAAACTCTCTTGGTTTCAAGACTTTTGGCATCTCTGCTGGTGCTCCTGTTTTCGCAAAGTCAACGGCCATGGAGTGAAGGGTTGCCAGCTCTACACACTTGGGGCTCATGGCCTTTTTAGGGTCGAGATCAGCATGAATCAAGTGTGCTGTTGATATGCTACCTAGAGTATCACTGATCATGTAATTGACAAAAAATTTCTGAATTTCCTGCAAATTCGAGCCAAGTTGGGATGAGAAAAGAAATTCGAAATCATGAAACGGTTGGAGCTGTATTTCAATTTTCCTCGGTAAAAATAACTCTATGGTTACATCATGATCCATGATCTGAGGTCTCCTTGCAGTGTAGTCCACTGGGGGCTCAGTTTGACACGGGATGAGATCTTTGTCCCAGCTAATGAAATAGAGATCTCCATCAAGGTCACCACCAGAACATTCATTTGGATGAGGCCTACAAACATAAAAATCTTAGCTATTCTTTGAAACAGAATTGAAATGAAAATGGCTTTAACCATGTGCCAGGCATAAAGAACATGAAATGAAAGTTTCTTTTGGTTAGTGAAAGTCGAGAACAAGATGAATCAACAGCATGCCAAACTCGCATGATAATGTAAGAAGTAAAGTTTTACTACACGAACATCTTAACCATACAGAAAAACAAAAATCGTGATAAACATTATCTAAGTACCAAATTCAATTTGATTAGTTAAAGCCTTTTCTGTTTATTTTAGACTGGCCAATATGATGGGCATGAAAGAGTTTAGAGGAATAGGAGGTCTGAAACTGTTGAGAATTAACCTTTAATATCCAAAACATCATTATATAATATGAACAAGAATGAGTAGACAGATGCAAAAAATCCAGCTATTCTAACCTCCCAAATCCTTTTGGAAGACAAAATCCATATCCACATAATGTAGTAAATAAATCTTAACCAAGACAGATATTTCGAATACCTCTCTCCGTTCTGGGGAAACACAAGACAATCCACCAAACCATTTTTCTCTAATTCCACTTCATAGACAGCCTCAAGGACTCTAACATTCCCTGGGTGAAGACAAGGATTTTTGGTGACAACAACTTTTCCTATCACAACCGACGATTCCTCATCCACCTTCTGGAAAAAACTTTGGTCCACACATTGTAGCTCTTCTTTTGTCATGGTTACACGGACATAAACTCTTCCATAGCTCAAAATACCAGTTTCATCCAAGCACCCAATCAAGACCCACCCCTTTGGGACAAAGATCCGACAACCACCTCTTAAATCAGACAAGAGGTACTCATAATGTGCTTGGAGCATCATTGAGAGGTAAGGTTCCACATTAGGCTCGTAACCTTGATGCAAAATTTTTACTAGTATGTTTCCGTCTTTCCCTTTTTTGTAGCTAGGTCCATTTACGTTCTCTAAGACTTTCAAAGCTGCCTCTCTCTTTGTCAGCATTCTGCGTAGAAGACACAGTTGTTCATGTTGCATGGCTTCAAATGCTTCATCCTTTACTCCTAATGAAGACAAGAGGGTTACGATTTCTCGATTCAAATAACAAGCCCCATACTCACTCCATTTGGTGACATTAAGCATCCTGTTTTCTGATTCAAATTTAAGCATACTACTCCTTAGAGATAGTTTTTTGGAGGAATTACGGTCAACAGCAATGACACCTTTATAACCACCATAGCGAATTTGAAATGCTGAGGGTGTACTATTCAATCCACACATCTGAGCGATTTGTTGAGCAAAAGCCAGAGAAATTTTTCCTATACCATCTGAGAAGCAGTAGCCAATGCCATCTGTTTTAACTTCAATATCAGGAATGATCTCAACATCTTGTACAGGGACAACAAGAGTTTGAGAAGAAGAACTAAACAATTGACCCATCCTGGCTGCACACTTAGAAACACTCCGGATCTTATTAAAGAAGCCCATCCATTCTAGGCAAACATCCATACAGAATTTGAACGAAGCTGACTGGCTGAGAAAGCCAGAAACTGGAATCGTTTGTCCCCAATGACAATGCCCTCTTGCAGTATAGACAGTATCCTATGGTATAGGCCTGTTTTAATAGACTTTGAAGAAATTCCTTGCTGGATGCTAGCAGAAAGAGCATTTGGGGGAAGTTTACTCCAATCTTCCTCAACAAAAGTGACTCTCATAAAATCTGAAGCAAAAGATGCAAAGTTCTTCACAAGTAATTAGATTTTTCAAGCTCTGAACCCAAACAATAAATCTTTGATGGGGTTATGTAAGCTCTATGACAACTCATCACACTGTGATCCGTTAACCTTTTAAGCGATGAAGGAGGAAGATTTGTACTGTTTCCTCTTAGGTCATGTAATTGTGCTTTGACAAATGACAAAGGCTCATAACAAGTACACTTCTGACTCTGCAATTTCTGAAGAACCATAATAGCATTATCCACCGCTGCATTGCTAAGAATCTCCAACAAATCAATATCTGCAGCAGCAAGACTTATTTTCTGACTATGAACGAGTGCATTTAGCTGGAAAAGGACCTCATATGCCAATTTAGAGCCTGAGTCACATTTTACAAGTGGAACTATCTCAGAGGCAGAAAAGAACTCTTCTCCATCTTCAAAAACTAGATCTCTCATGTCTTCTTTATAATATGGGAAACTCTTAAAGATCTCTGAAGCTGATAATCCTTCTTCCATTTCCCAACAAAATGAAGTTGATATTCCAAGAGATTTCATTGTGGAAAAATCTGTCGTGCGAACCCAGAGAAAGTCAAGATCTTCCTTGTAAATATGGTAACGATCTGGTTTAAACTTTGATTCTATGTTTGGTCCAGAAATCTTTTCATATATCCTTGGTGCATACTTGAGCTGGAGGAGGAGGAAAAAAATAAGTAAGATACTATCGCAAGATCCAGACATTGAAATAAGATATCCAAAACAAGAACCAACAAACATGAAAATTAAATTCAATCCATAACTAGAAAAGTGCTACCCATTAAAACATTCACAATTAATAACTAATTTCTTTTCAAAAAGATGTTCTTAAGAAATGTTAGCGTTACTGCTAGGCTTCAATGTGTTACTTACTCCTGATGTAAGTAAACCTAGTCATCTTGATTCTTGATTAAGAAAAAATGATGATGAAATAAACTTCAACCCGACTCCTTTTATTTTTTTCCCAGTGGAGTCTGACTTATCTTATATTGACTCGTCATAGGATAATTTAAACCAGGCCATTTGAGGTTGGGTAAACACCAGATTCAGTGTCATTTAGCTCTTTATAGGAGGCACATCATTGTTAAAATCACATTTCCTTACATAGCCTAATAATCCAAACTCTTTCAAAAATGAGAACCAATGAAGAGTTAAAGGTACATAAACACTCAAAATGAGCAATTGTCTAATCTAAGCTTCACTGCTGCACAAGCCGGGGGACAAAACTGCATACTTGCATATCAATCACATATTCGGCCAGACTGAACCATGGTTTTCCAAATAATCACAATGAATTGTTGGTTACCCAATTAGCCATGATTCATGTCAAACTTAATTTACAGAACAAACAGCATTGTGCCATATCACAAAACACCAATATCAGCACATCAAAGAACAATTTTGAGACAAAGCACATTTCAATTATATAGAAAATTCCACATGCAAAGTGAAAAATGATGAAACAATATAACTCCACAATCAACCAAATACAAATCCAATGATTCTCCATCCAACCCAGTCAAGCAATCAGATAACAAAGCAAGAAAATCCTGTAAAGTTGCTTCCTTTTTTATTTTTTTTTTTCGGCTCAGCATTTGATTTCACAAACCATCATTTTAACACATACCCGCAAAGGAATGGCATTCAAATTCCGACCACCTAAGCAGCAGCCAACAGCCTCCAAAACATCATCGAACATTACATCAAGCTTGTAACACTCGTCCTCGTGCCACAACCAAAACTCCACCCTCTTCCTCTCCGGCATGATCAAGGCCCTGACGCCGACCCAGGACTCCATCACGTACATGAGATCATATTTTGCCAGAAAACCCACATGCAGGACACTGCCCTCGACCCGGTTCTTGGGGTCGACGGGCCGAGGGACGATGTCGTCAACAAGGCGGGGAGTGACATCGGTGAGGCGGTACCTGGGATCATAGTAGTAGGTTTCGTGGCATTTGAGGATGTGGGTCTTGAAGACGAGGAGCTTCTGGTGGGAGAGGGAGAGAGCTACGGATTTGTGGTGGAGAGAGGTGAATTGGACGCGGCCGAAACCGCGGGACTTCCAGTTGTTGCGCTCGGTTGATATTTCGAGGGCAAAGATGGAGTCGGCGCCGAGAGTGGACTCCAGGTACTCCCAGAGCTCTTTGGCTATGGCTGTAGAGGGGATGTTGGAAACTCTCAATGTGGGTCTCTCCGCCATCACCTCCCAATGTACAACACAGTGCAGACCAGTGAAGAGAAGAAGAAGAAGAAGAAGAAGAAGAAGAAGAGAGGTTTTTGTTTTGTGTCTATACTAAATGGTCAACACTTAATGGAGACTAGGTTGACTAATGGGTCCCACTTCAATGGGATCCACTATCACCCTTTTTTTTCAAAACATGGAAGATGGAACAAGTGAACTTCTCGAAAAGTAAGCAAAAGGACAAATGTATTCCTACATTACAACTTTAATTAGTTTTGTTTGTATACTAACATCCCTCAAATCAAGGTATGTTGACTTTGTCATTAAAAATTGGGTTATGGAAAAGACGTCAGTTGATCGATCAGAAGACATCTTCTTCGACGTATGTGTATGGTAGGATGAAATGGACACCAGTGATGGAGTAGCAAACAGATGACTAGAGAAAGTATATTCTAATGAGAACGTGTGAACTCACACATTGATAAGATAATAAATAGATTTTGATGATGAGCCAAATCAATAGTAATTAGTCTGAGTGTGCCAAGTGCTAACAATACGGTGAGAAGACAACCGATGACAGAGTAAGGAATTCGAATTCGAAAGAATGACCAGATATGAGGAATGGGCATGTGCCTCACACGTTTGATGCATTTGGTCAAGAAACTATAGTTAAAGTTGTATGAGTTGGTGCAGCAGAGAATGTGAGGTTGGTTTTGTTGGCAGTGATCTTTAACATTCATGAAACATCCCAACCAAATGGAAATGTACTTGAGATTCAAATCTAAAGATAAAAACAACATTGCATATCCATAATATACAAGCTCCATGATCATGCTAAGAATACACAAAAACAAATACTATTTTCATACAAATTGACCACTATCATTAGTTGGCAAACTTGAAGAAAGATTAGAAGGAACCCACATGTGACTACTTGAAGAAGCTTGGAATTGGCTTCTCTTGGACCAAAGCCAGACTTTAGAAACAGAGAAGCTATCACCTCTAGTCCTTCCAATAATTCTCTTACCCTCCACAGCATCATTTCCTCCACCACCTGCAGCAATAGTATCAGGAAAGGCCAGTTGCAGATTTGAGTCACCAACCACATACTGAAATGAACCCATAGAATAGCATCTTCTTGTGTCAAGGTTCATTCTACTTGTCTCTGCTTGTTCATCATTTAAGCTTCTCAACTTCCCAAGTCTTACTGAAAAAACCCTCCTTTCACCATCTTCCTCCAAAATTACTGGTTGTTGCTGACTACTAGGATACCTATTTGATGATTCCCTAGAATGTTCATTCAAAATAAGCAATGGGTTTTGGTTTTCCATGGGAAGACCAGAACTAGCTAGAAGGGTAGCTCTACATAGAGGACATGTTGAGTTTGAGAGCAGCCATGTACCTATACAATCAATGTGAAAAGCATGGCCACACACAGGAAGCAACCTCAGCTTGTCCTGCTCTGAGAACTCACATAGACAAACTGCACAATCAAATGGCTCCTTCAATCCCATTATAATCTCTTTGTAGTCAAACACAGGCAGAGCATCAATGTAAGCTTGGTCTAGACCCGAGTCGTGTAACCGGAAGAGCTGTTGAAGCTGCCTCTGAAGAGAATGAGACCTGGAGGTGTCTGGGAATCTGTTGGAATGATAAATTATTGAAAAAGACGACCTCTTCTTTATGAGGTATCTAATAAGCAAATGGATAAGGCCAGAAATGAAGAAGATTGCAGCTAGAGTCACTATAATCCAAAGAAGAACTGGACTAATTCTGCTAAAAGATGATGATGATGATGGTGATGATGGGGTTGATTCTTCTTCATAGTAATAAGGGGATGAGAGAGGAAAAGGAGGGGATAGAGGAGGAGGGTATGTAAAAATACCATCTTTTTGCTTCATATCATATGGATTTGAAGACATTTCAGCAGATGGGTATGCTCAAAAACCTCACTTTCCTACTAGTATCATGAAATTAAGCACTAAAACCTCCCAAAATCCAAAACCCAACCTACAAATTTTGAAGATGAAGGTTTAGGGGTGAAAAGAACATTTACCACTAAATTTTGTTTCTGTGACATGAAGCTTGAGTGATAGAATGTTCATAGGTTAGAGACAAAACAAAAACAGATGGGAGCTTAGGAGAGTTGCTTTGGTTGCAGGGTACCTACATCTGTTGTGGAGTGTAGACATAAAACCATTATTGGCACTGCACTGCAGAGTCTTAGGTTGGTTGGCTGGTTGGTGCTGATGGGTCCCATTTCAATTTGAAATACAGGTTTGCTCCACAGTAGAGAAAGGATTTGCAATTTCTTTGCTGTGTATAAAATCTGGATTAGGTCTGGATAGTGAAGTAGTGAGCCCACTGAGATGATAACAAAACCACTACATTTACAATTTCAACTTTGTTCAAGTACCTGATATTAGCTTAGATACAAACTTATGGAGCTCAAAGGAGAGAAATTTGGGAATTAGTTAGTTTTTTGACTTATTTGTCATGAACCCTAACCAAACCCATGTGATTTGTGTTATTGTTTTTCTGTTTTATGCTATCCCTATGAATTCACATCCTAATTAGGTTCTTGTTTTAGCAAACTTTCTTTAGTTGAAAAAAAAATCTCTAATTTACACCCTTTTGGCTCCTGAATTTAGGTGCAGCTACAGCTAAAAGGTGATTAGGATGTGGAGACAACAAAGAGAATGAGGAATAATTGTAGGTCCACCACCAGCATACCCAAGTTGATAGCCAAAGGCTGTTTATGTGGTTTCTTTCCTGTTTATCAGTATACTATTATAACAAAAGTCATGATTAGTATCTAATGATGGTTTTTCAAGAGTCGTAGCCTGCTAATCAACGATAATCTTGGCACGCTTTGAGTCGTATGTGGATGTCCAAATCTTGAGGAGGAAAAAAGAAAGACAAGGGCCAAGCATATTCATCAGTCATTTGACCAGTTCTCTTGTCTGTTCACACACACTAAAAAATGATCATATTTGTAATGATGAAGATTATTGAATAAAGACACCAAGTCATGTTTGTTTTGTAAGGGTTGACAATTGTGTGATGTTTGTTGATGATGCCCTACCAGCAAGGTACTCAGAAAGTTCCTCATCTTGTTTGGATTGACAGACAAAAAATAACCATGTAAACAAAAAAATGTAAACTTATATCAGTATTGTAAATTCAGGAAGTAGTGATGATGAGACAAACATTGAGCATTTTTATTGAATCTTGAGTATTTAGAAGAAAAAGAATTGTTTTACATACAGAATAGACAACAATTTGGTTTAAAAGCATCACAATTCACAACAATTTTCGGATAAATTAGTGTTAACAGAAACGTAGCATTACCATGGATCCGAGACTGTGGATCTTTCCTCTTCCCCCTTTATTTCACTTATCATTGCAACAACTTGGTTGATGCTAGGCCTTTCATTTGGAGATGGATTTATACATTTCATTGCTACCTGCAACAAGTTGACCATCCTTTCTTCACTCGCGCCTTCTTTAAACAATGCCTTGTCAAACACTTCAACAGTCCACTCTTCTGTGACCACTGAGTGCACCCATTTGGCCAGTTCAGAACCATTGTTTTGCACCAGCTTCCCTGTCAGGAGCTCCAGAAGAATCATCCCAAATCCATATATATCAACCTTGAAGGTGCTATGTGGTTGGCCTCCACTTTGGTCACTTTCCTTGATGTTATCAAGGAATGATTGGTCTTGCTCATTTTCAATCACCATTAGACCATATTCACTGATACATGGCTCCATGTTCTTGGTGATCAGAATGTTTGTGGATTTCAGGTTCCCATGAGCTATCCCGTCTTGACGAAGCTCGTTGTGCATGAAAGCCAAAGACTCAGCAATACTAGCTGCAATACCCAATCTGGTTCCCCAATCAAGCATTTGGCCATTTTGGGATCCTGAAATATTATCAGCAATAATACACATCATTATGTTTCTTGCACAATCACAGTATATGTACAGACAGTACAGTAGCAAGAAAATTATATATACTTACCATGGAGAAGCTTGAAGAGACTTCCATTCTGCTGAAATTCATAAGCCAAGAGCTTCTCTTGCTTGGAACAATAGAAAGCAAGAGCTGACAGTACATTTGGATGCTTCACTTGGTCTAGTCTCCTCATCCTGTTCTTGAAGTCCATTCTTGAGATACCCCAATCCTTGATCCTCTTCACAGCCAAGGTCACCCCCTCCCCCAGCAGGACCTTGTACAGGGTCCCATACCTGCTTCTTCCAATAAGTTCCGCCGGAGCTCGAAGCAAGTCCTCAAACCTCAGCCCCTTCACCACTGGACCGCCATTAAGAACCACAAGTGGCGCCGGAGACAAACTTTCAGCTGAGGACATCGAGTTCTCTGATTTCCCACCAGACTTGGTGTCACTGCTGGATGCACTACTAGACTTGTTGCTCTTGTTTTCCACTGCCACACCCTTCTTTGTGTTTTGCCCTTTCATGAAACTTCTAAGTTTATAGGCTATGAAGAGCACAACAATCAATCCAAGAAGTACATAACCTGAGTAGATAAGAAGCTTTCGAGTTTTCGAACCACCTGACTTCTTTTGGGGTGGAGGAGATGGTGGACATGTTTCTGATAGTAGCTCTCCACACAATCCAGTATTGCCTAAAAAACTGTCTGCTTTGAAGTGGCCTTGTACATCAGGAACTGGTCCACTGAAGTTGTTGTAGGAGACATTGAAGTCCTCAAGGTTGGAGAAGTCGAATTCTGGGATTCTTCCACTGAGATTATTGTTCTCAGCAAACAATGATAGCAGACCTGATATTCTACCAATATCTGGCAGCTCACCAGAGAAGCCATTGTTTGATATTTCAAGCCTTTTCAAGTTACTCAACCGGGACAGCGAGGAAGGAAGGCTACCGGAGAACTGGTTCAGGCCCAGATACAAATGAGACAGCTGTCTGCAATCTCCAATCTCATTTGGCAGATCTCCAACAACTCTATTGCCAATAATGCTGAGGACAGCAAGTGACTTTGTCTTGCAGAGAGAAGTGGCATCAAGAACTCCAGTGAAGTTGAGCTCATCAAGGACAATTTTCTTAACTGATATTTGCTTCAAATCACAACTCACTCCCACCCATTTATCAGTGCAAGGGTCTGAGCTCATGTTCCAACCCCAGTTCTCAACTCTCTGTGCATTTCCAGCTGATAATCCATCCATGAACTTTATCAAAGACTCCTTCACTGCATCTTCTTCCGAGTTCACATTCCAGAGGAAGAGGAAGAACAAAATGGCGAACACCCAGGTGGGAATCTGATCCATTTTCGAAGAGAAAAGCCGAGACTGCACAAGAGAATGATCCTGTCCTTCTTTATGAAGTATAGGTTTGTTCAACTGAAACTGCAAAAACAAAGACAAAGTAACAGACTTGATGTTGAAATGCAGATCAGTATTGAGTGACAATTGGCTGGATCCACAAGGTTTGCTTGTAACATTCCATTTGTGTTTACCTGAAAATACTTGCTGATATAAGCCAAAATGCTTTTAAAATTTGGAGCAGCCGGCAAGGTTGAAAATGTCATTGTGAGTTTCATCTTTTCCTCTGACAGTTCCAGCAATGTTATATATATATATATATATACATTCATCATGGAGCTATGATTATAATTTATTAGGTTTGAAACCCAACAAACACATAAAACAATACAAGAAATGTGTATAATGCAATATATTTTCATATCTTCATTTGACGCCATTTGTAACAAAATAAAAAAGACTCAACTCTTCAATACATTAATGTTGACTAGGAATTTGTGAAACTGGGATTACAAGAGAGACCAGAGACATCATAATATTACATCATCTCATGACAAGAAGCAATGTCTGGAAATATAGTTGTTTGATTAACTTCGACAATTTCTTCAGTTTCTTTTTTTTTTTTTTTCATTTTCAACATGATGCCCTTGTACATTCCAATAAATCAGTACAGGTATCATGGGCAAAATCTCCTAAGTTGTCCATGAGATTATACATGGATATGTAAAAAAAGAAAAGAAAAAATAGTACAACTAAATTATGATTGAACAGGTCAACACGTAAGGAGTTCGTTGATGCTGCTATATGTTTAAGAGGATGATCCCACCGTCACTATGGGTCTGCATGTGCAGCAATATCGTCTTCACTACACCCACTTTCTCCTGCACTGATGTCATCATCATCACTCTCCTCGTCAGCTGCGGAGTTGGTAATGTGCTCCCTCTTTGCATACCGCTCACAGTACTCTGTTTCGACAAATAAGAGCAACAGCACTTGAATGATTATTCTTAACCCATTGATGTTGATACAACTCATGTTCAGTCATCGACACAACGTAACTCTACAAACATCCGGCTGAAGAGACTTGTCTCCATTTGGATCATGTAAAAGATTTAAGGGAGGGATTTTGTAAAAAAAAATCCGAAGATATTAATTTCCCACACTTTTCCAAGATCCGAGAGAAGCACACAGGCAGACACTGATATATATCAGTTGGTCCTTCTAACAAGCAACTCATGGCACGAGAAATTCTTAGTTTGCGCATTACAGATATAATAAATTTAAAGCTATTTTTCCTAAATGAGTAATGAATTAACTGTATGCAAAACTTTTACCTTTTACTTTTAGATCATACTGCTTTCGGTCCTTCATCATCAATGAAGCTGCATCCCCATTGAGTGGGTCTGAAGGATTTGGATAAAGCAAGAGTTGCGGAAGAAAAACTTCAAAAACATTTAAAAGATCTGCTTCAACCAAAGACAAGGATATATATATATAAGTAATCGCATAGAAGTAGCTGAAAGACAGGAACACCAAAGACATGGGTACAATTATTAATTACCAAACATTGGACTCCATGATTGATTAATTACATCCAAGCACACAGACCCAGACCTGCAAATAATGAAAAATATAAAACAAGTTAGCTGTATCAATCTACTAACATTAGAATTTAGAGCACATTCAATCCAGACAACTTCCAACCGCTGAGAAAAATAATCACTGGACATTACTAGTTAAGTATTGAGCACATTAATTCTAAAAATTAGACAAAATCTCCCACCTCTACATATTTAAGTATGCAACTACTCATAGATAGCATTAAAAGTTCCTACAGCTAAGGATCTTAGATAGATAACAAATAACATAAAAAGAAGAAAAAAGAATAATGTAATTCAAAGTAAGTTGCTCACAGTTCATCAACATTTGGGTGGTATATCTTGTTCACAAACCCAATGGAAGGAGACTTGTATGGGTAAGCATCAGGAAGCTCAACACGTATTTTCCAAACACCCCCTTCATAAAGGCCTGCAACCATCATACAGACACCAACATGAAACACCAAATTGAGCTTCTGAAAGAGAATGGGGGATGTAGCAACATCCACCAAGTAAAAAGGGAAGAAAAGAAAAAATAAACCAGATTTGTACAACTCTTCCTTATCAATATAGAAGCTTCAAAAACAACTGAATCAATACCCAGGACAGTATGCTGACATTACACGTATAGTTGTTATGTCCATTAGAATTTTGCATGTTACTATAGGTTGATAATATCCTATAAGCCAGGTCATTATCAATTAAAAGTTGAGCACGACCAGCTAAATAATGATTCAAGATTCTAGCGAGAGAATATAGAATATTTAGTTTCTTTTTGAAACTAGAAGAACCATATATTATGCCTAAGGCTACAATTAGCCTATACTGAGCTCCGCAAGCATGTAGTTTTTCCATAACTCACAGAGAGAGAGAGAGAGAGATCAAACAGTAGTTGAAGAGCACTATGTACTTTCAGAAAAATGAGAGAACAGACAATACTTTCTTTTGGACCATGGAATTCCACGTTGAATTCATTGAGACCATCATTTATAGTCTCCACCGCATAATCACTCATCATCCTGGAAATGAAAAGCGTAAAAGGTAAGTGCTAAATAGAATATCAAAATTCATTACTTCAAATGTGAAAATAGAAGCAAATTTGACGCTAACACAAAACAATGGATTTTATGCTCAAGGCTTCATTATCCAAGTTAAATAGCACCCTATTGAACTTCTTGTCTCCTAAAGAAAACAATAATCGAAACAAAAATGTAATGCAACATCATAAACAGATGAATAAACTGGTTTGAATGAGATTATGAACATCCAAAGAAAAGAGGGTGCTATTTATGAAGCCTCACTTACCTATATATATATATATATATATATATACACACACACACACATGACAGAAACATTGTATACCTCAAGCACGAACATAGTTCATATCTTAGAATATCTATTGATGGCAGCAGAATCATACTCATACAGAACATCAATTAATGTACAAGAAAAAAAATATATTATCTCCCCTTTTAATTATATGAAAGTTCAGTTGAAAGGATTTCATAGTGCTAAAGGAAAAAAAAATGAACAATTTTACCAGATAAAACTTAACATTCATGCTACCTAATTAAGTAGACTATTCACAACTTTACAAGACAAATTAAATCTACATATTTTATCAAAGTACTTAGCATATTAAATAGAACCGATATTAATATCATCTCATATGACTTTCACTTCATAAACTATTCAATTCAAGAGGATGACCCTTAACATGATGATGGCCAATATTTCACTTGCCATATATATTTTACTTCAAACTAAAAGTAATGCAACAAACTCATATATTATGCCAGATCGAGTTGGGGATCAGATTTTGCAAAACAATGGAAAATGTGAAGACACTTACAACTTCATGACATCCATCTCTCTTCTCTTGCTTGGAGAAGACATTTTAATCCTTACAAACTAAAATTCAACGACCTGCTAAAGCCACCAATGAGATCACCTTATAGAATTGCAAAAAGAACTACATAACTGCACATAAACAATTACTTAACATATTAAACATACTTGGATATAAAATACTACAGGATAAAGGATTAGCAAATACTGTTTTACAGAAGAAAAAAAAATCATATACCTCAATACCAGTTGTTTTAGCAGGAATCCACAGTAGCAGAAGCCTCAAATTTACTTCAGATCCATAACTGAAAAATGGTAGACATATGTATTAATCAAGAAATGTAAGAGTAAACTATGACGATCAACCACAAATTCAAAGAAAAATAATCATTTCTTCAGAAAAGCATCATATAAAGGAAAAGACCCAAAGTATTCCCAGATTCTAAAGCAAAACCTGAGAAGAGCTTATTACAAAGAAAATCAATAATAAGTGCTAGACATAGATTATAGGAACATTTTCCTATGCTCCAAGTTAGTCTATTAGATGTTTATAAGATAATTTCTATTTTGTTTATAATTTAAAGGTTCTTGACTTGGTTTCTCCTTTTCACTAGACGGATTTGCTTTCAAAATGTTCTGTTGGCGTTTAACATTATTTTACAGGGTTAAAGTGGTTTTGCATCATTGAAGACATAATTGCCTCCGTATCCTTCTTCCTCCTTTGTCATCATATGAATTGTTGAAATTGACAAAGGGAACTTTCCCCAACATGGACAACCAGAGTTACACAAACATTTCTAAAATAAGCACAATTACATGACTATTTATGAGTTCATAACCCCCGCCCTGCCACAGTATTTTATTTACAGGGACAGGAGTGTCGTACCCTCGAGGCTTGAACAAAAAAAAATAAAATAAAATAACAGTAAAAGTGTTCTACAAATCACCAACTTTCTCCACATATCTGTGATTAATCATAGTTTCTCTATTTTAACAGCTACAATAATCCGAACAGACCCTGCAATCCTAACCAAGCTCCAAACAATCTCTTCTTTCTTCAAACTTGGCCGTTATATTAATATTATCACAAACTAAACAGCTAATTCTGCATGTCTTTGAACCAACTTTCAGTTCTCCACTATCCTTTTGTACAAACTTACCTCCTAAGTTTAAGCTTTGTTTTCCCATCACAATGGCAAGCATTATATTATCTAAAATGGATGCGTAAAAGGTGATAAATATAAGCACAATGATGATGAAGAAGATCCTTGTGAGCCTCCATTTCCGAGTCATGACCAGATCATATCTGTCTCAAATTACAATCCACGTTCTACTAGTCCATTTCATATAATACATTACAGTAACTACAATATTCATCAAACCCATATCTCAGAGTAGTTAGTACAATCCCTCAACAGTTATGTGGCACAGAAAACATCAACGTCAAAAAAAACTATACCTCACTCCATGTAATGCACTTCTAAAAATAAAAGGGAAAATAGTCACAAAACTATCCAAACCCTTCCGCACACATATATACTGTCAATCACCTTATGCCATATATTAGTTCCGTTGAACTGCCTATTTCCCTATCTGCTTAACAAAGCTAAGTTAGAACAGGCAGCTTGAAGATGGCACACATCTCTACAAGCAGTACTCATACAGAACTATGACATGCTGGAACAAGCAATACTCATACAGACAATACCACATAGTTATAGTCTATACTCCCTCATGAAAACACATAGTGAGTTTTAGATACAATAGATCCCCTGGAGGTCCCTCCCCAAAAGTGAAAAATTAATCAACCAGCAAATATGATGCTATTATGCTTCAAATATATCATCATTTCAATAGCAATGAATGTTGGTTCATGATCAATGTCAGAAGTTTAACAAACTATGATTCTGTAAACTATAAAGATCAGTTAAGATACTCATTAGTAACCCAAATATTTATCAATACTAAGCTAGAACCGAAGTACCTTAGCTTCTATTTCCCTATGGTTAAGAGAAACGAGTTCTCATAAAGAAAAATGTTTAATCCTCGAACTACTACAAGCAGATAATTCAAATGGATGCAGAGGTCACAACAATACATAGACGGTGCCTGATCCACAACACAATCCGTCAGTCAACACCATCTACGTTTCCATCATTATTGCCAATACAGCAAATCAAACAAAGAAAAAATCTGAAAAAATAACAAATAAAAACTACAAAATTCATAAACTTTCCTCAACAATTACTCGCACAACACAAAGATCATAAGATTCCCAGGTTTTCATGAAACCCTCAAATTAATCTTTCTATGCAAGAAGAAGAACCATAAACAAGGGGGCCTCATCAACAATTATACCAAAATAATCGAAATGCAATAATTTGAAAGTACAAGGCCCTACAGCTACAAAATCACAAATTCGATAAAGGCGTGGGTGAGACAATTGAGACGAAAAACGGTGTCTCAGTAACTTACAAGTGGATTTTGCAGAGGAAAGTTGGGGACGGTGTTGTAAAGGATCAATGCGTTTTCGTGTTGTTGAATTGGAGAATCGCGAGAACCAAACAGAAATTGTATTGAGAGAGAGAGAGGAAATTGCAGGAGAAAAAATAATTGAATAAAAGGGGAAGAAGGTGCGAGAGAGAGAAGGGGTGGATGTGTCATGTGCGTCGACACTCGCACATTGACAAACACATCTTAATCCATTTCATTTACTTACCAACGTGGCGCTCAAGCTTTAGAGCTTACTAGAGGTGGCAACAGGTCTGTTGGGTTGATGAACCCTAACCCGGTTTTACGGTGTTTTGGGTTATGATCGGATTTTGAGTTTTAGATATAAAATACTTTGATTTTTGTGAGTATGCTCGACTCGATTACTTACGGGTTGATAAATGTAGACTTGAACCCGTCAAAAATGGATAAGATTTTAGGTAACCCAACTGATCGGGTCCGTTTTGTCGGACTAGCTCTTACTGTATTGTCTCTTTTTCTCTTTTTATCATAACTACGTTCTGTATTAATGCATTTACTTCACTTCTTCCTCTCTTTTTTTTTTCCAATTAAACATAATGGATTGCCTAATAACCTAATTGGGTGGAATTTATTTCACTTTTTTGGTAAAATATTTCATGTGTATTTTTGCTAAGATGCAAAAATATCTAAGTTGATATCTTTCTTCTCATACTAGGAGAGTGTAATTTGTTTCGAGTTATAACTTAGACAATGTTTGGTTAAGTTTATAAGCTGGTCAAACGGGCGTATGAGCACTAAAACGGTTCTTTTTGTCAAGTTACATATTTGGTAAATTAAAAAAGTGTTTATAAGCTCATGCTTATGAGTCATAAAAAATAAGTTGGGGATAGTGAAGACTATAAACATTAAAACAGCTTTTTTTTTTTTTTTTATCAAAGTTACGTGTACATATTATTTGTCTATATAGATACCTTTTACACATATATGAACGAGGACCAAGTAAGATGGTGTTTGGATTAGCTTCTCAAAAATAACTGATAAGCAGAAATGTGCTCCGGCTCTTTTTAATAATAAGTTGTTACCTGTTTGGTAAGAAAGCATTAATAATCACTTGAATTGTTTGGTAAAAAATGCTGATAAGCAGTATATAATGTCAAATAGACTATAAAAGACATTAAAATTATTTTTTGGGTGAATTTTTTTATTTAAGTAATCACGTTCTTTTTGACAAATTCACTAGAATATTGAAAAAATTATCAAAATTGAAAATCGGAATACAAAGTTATGATTTTGTTCTCTTCATATTTGTCTATTTTTTGTACTTTTATTATCTATGTATAATTGAAAATTTCAATTTTTGCATATAAATAATTAATGTTTTTTTAAAAAAATAGACACAATCATATTTGAATGAAAAATATACGAAATTGATATGAAAATCACTCAAATCGGATATCAAATAGCAAAATTATGAATTTTTCTCTATTTTTATCACACAAAACTATAGGGTTATAAACAACTTTTTAATGGTCAAATTGACTCTATTTTTTAATGCTTATAAGCTGAAAAATGAGAAACTGAGTACCCCCAATTTATTTTTTATGGTTTATAAGCATGAGCTTATAAACACTTTTTTAATTTACCTAACATGTAACTTAGTAAAAAGAGCTGTTTTAATGCTTATAAGCCCGTTTGACCAGCTTATAAGCCTAAACAAACACCTTCTAAGTTTTTCAATAGTAAATTATTACTTGTTCGTTCCAAAATAAATGTCATTCTCCATTAACATTTTTGTCTCAAATAGTATTTTCTTTTCTTTTAAGAAGTTCATTATGTACAAATTACCAATAATGTCTCAGAAGTTCTTTGTAACCTATCATAAAGAGAGTATTTGTATCCATATATGTTAACAATAGATTACTT
>JAYMTA010001536.1:0-19592 GCA_036897625.1 Pelargonium cotyledonis
GGTGGCGTTGTTGGGGGGGGTCTTGTAGCTTGGGGAGTGGGGGGGGAAGAAGCCCGGGAATATCGGAGCAGCCATTGATACACAGCTCTGTTTCTTGAAAAAGCAGCTCTGTTTCTTGTGTGGAATATTGAAATGGGATGGTATGCGAAAATGGAGTTTATATAGAGAGATTGTGGCGGTTACAAAATCAAAATTTATCAGAAAACGACTTGTCGTTTGAAGCATATAAGCCAAGATGTAACTAGCTTGTAATTCCGAAACGAAAACGTCTTAAAGCGGTTACAAAATCCATCTTAAACGACTTGTCGTGTGGTACTTGGATCTTGGCTCCTAAACCCCGTGAATCTTGGCTCCTGAAGTTTATTTCTTTATATGTTCGAGACTTGAATTGTATGCATTCTCGTTAAAAGAACTTGGTTCTCTTCATTATTTTCTCAGTGTGGAGATAATGTTTTATCGTTGACATCTATATTTAAATCGTTCCAAATATGTGCATGATATTTTGTCTCAAGTTAAGATGAAAGATTTTTATATCAATATTGGAATATGGTAAACGTATGAATGATCAATTTTTTTATTGTACTATAGTTGAAACTCTACAATATGCCACTATTATGAGACCAAATATTTATGATGTAATCAACCATGTTTGTTAACTTATGCACTCACTCACCATATATGAATGATCATTGAAAATGAACGATATCTTGTTTTTTTTTTTCAAAACGCCTTATTCTAAACTCTCAATCACTTCATTTATGTCAACTCTCAATACATTATTTATTTTATCCTTCTTGTAGTCTATAAATGACAAGAAATACAGAACTACGTAATCAAAATACTACTCTCATTCTTCTTTTACACATGAACAATCTCTTGTTCATATTTGTCAACACCTCCCATGTCCATTTCGCAAAAAATATGTCCAAGATTATATCATGTTGAGAAAAGACTTTTATTCATTATATACGGTGTCAATTATAATCTCAATGTAGTATAAATATTCACAACCATACCCTTGCAGGCTTATAGTCTTTTAGAGATTATGAAAAAAAAGAGAGGCTATCATAGGTAAATGATAATTAAAATAAAAAAATGAAAATGAAAATAAAAAAAAAAATTGAGTAAAGAAGAAGAAGACAACAATAGAAAAGAAATGAGAATGTGGAGAGAAGATTTTGTTGGATAAGTAGAACAACATTTCTTCCACAAATTAAGCACATTTTCTGAATCTAAATAATTACTATTTTCAAATAAGTGATCATCATTTCAAAAATTAGCAATATACTATTTAATTAGTAACAATATTGTCATCGACAATCTGTATTTTATTTTCATTTTTTTATAGTATCTATTTTCACAGATTTGTGTTCGTCCATATAGAATTAGAATTTAGAGAGCAATTGAAACCACCACCACCACCACCTTCTTCTTCTTCCTCCTCTGGCTCTGTTTCTGTAGCTGCCAAAAATGTTGAGCAACGAAGAGTATGTGGACGATGCTACTGGAGATTCATTTAATAAGAGAGTGAAGCAGCGCTTCAAGGATCGCTCCAAGGTACGCTCGCTCATCAATCGATCCTTCATTGTTTTTTGTTTGACATTCGCGATCTGATTGAGTGTCTGTAAATTGTTGCGCAGAAAGTGGCTCAAACGAAGGATATGTTGTCCAAGCAAGCTGTTCATACCAAAGAGATGCTCTCCAAACAGGCCGTTAAAATTGCTAAACAAGCTGAGGAACACGAAAGGTTCATCAACAAGGTGGGGCTTTTTATTATTTAATTTGATATATTGGGTTTCTGGTTCTGGGTTGATCCAGATTCTTGTTGAAGCTACGTATGTTATTTGTTTTTATGGATTGTTCATATTTTGTCTAGGCCATTCACTGGGTTAATTTAATTATTGAGCTTGATTGTGGTTTGAATTGTTTTTTTTAGGTGACCCATTTGATGGGAGTTCTTGGCTTTGGTGGGTTTTGCTTCCTATTGGGTGCAAGTGAGTAAAATTAAGTAGTCTGATTCATAGAATTAGTTAGATTCGCATAATAGTTGGTTCATTTGGTTGATTTTTTTGTTAATTTTGAAAATTACCAGGGCCCCAAGATGTTCGATATGTATATTGTTTGTTCTACGTCACCTTTGTTCCTCTTCGATGGATATACTATAGATTCAAAAAATGGCATTACTATCTACTGGTGAGCTCTACATTATAGTTTTATTGTTTTTCTCGCATAGGCGGATAGGATCTAAGGGATAACTTCAAAACCATATATGAAATGTAGCAAAATGATTCTTCTTGAATGGCCTTCTCGGGGATAATGAGAATATCAAACTGGATTCCCGTTGTAGCCGGGAACTTAGGTTTGGTATGCCACCAGAAAATATGGCACTAGATCATATGCTTCAATGGGAAAACATAATTCATGTAGCAGATCCTAGTTAATTGCTTGTGATTGCATATTTTGTTAATGCTAACTTACGGTGATTAAGCAAAGCGGAAAGCAAATAATAAATGGGAAAATTATACATAACGGATATGATGATTGAAGTATTCTTGATATCTTCTAGTAGACACATTGTCAAGTTTAACCATACCCCTTCCAGAATTACGATTGTCTATCTCAGGCCCTTACACTCCAGCTTCATATATAGCTTCGTATGACTATCTAGGATGAGAAACTAGGAAATCATTGACATATTTTTGGTCTGTGTTTGTATCTCAGGATTTTTGCTACTATGCCAATACAATCTTCTTGGTTGATCTTCTCTTATATCCAAGAAATGAAAAGCTATTCCTGGTTTGCTTCTCTTTTGCTGAGGTAAGCAAACAGCCATTCACCTTTTGATTGCTATGTCCATGTTCCGACTCTTTTGATTACTACACTGCAGGGTCCATTGGCCTGGGCGTTGATTGTTTGGCGTTGTAGCTTGGTTTTCAGTTCAGTCGACAAAATTGTTAGCGTTCTGATTCATGTTTTACCAGGTGATGATCTGGACCATCTTCAAGAGATGATGGCATTTTCTATTTTTCTTTTCCTTTCTTTTCTATTAGTACTTGGTCAATTATTGGTAAACTTCATAGCTCCAAAGCATTTATTAACAATATAGTTTTCTTTCCAGGGATAGTATTTTTCACCATTAGATGGTGGGATCCAACAACCTTTGCAGCCATGCATCCGCAAGGGGCTCAGCGTAGAGCTTCGTGGCCTTACGTGGAAGGCGAAGCCTATCTCTGGCTATGGCTGTTTGCGGTTCCCTTAGTCGCTTACACCCTCTGGCAGATTCTGTATTTCCTCATTGTCAATGTTCTAAGGCGACAGAGACTGTTGAGAGATCCCGAAGTAATGACTTCTTACAGGTTCTCTCCCTTTCTCTCATACTATTCATAGAATTGCTGATAACAAGGAATAGCACCTCTCTTTCCATTTTTGGTAAAACCTTGCTGCCTTAATCTATGTAGGGGGCTCTCAAAAAGAGCGAAGAAAGCAAACAATTTGTGGTGGCGGTTAAGTGGCTTGCACGGGGATCAGACTCGCATGTTCATGTACATCCTGTTCCAAGCCATATTTACCGTAGCAACCATGGCACTCACAGTTCCTATTTTCTTGTCATATGAACTACATGTGATTTTCCAAATACTAAAGGTTTCAGCATCTGTTTGGAATGGAGGAAGCTTTTTGCTGGAAGTAATGCCTCGGCAGGTGATTCTCAAGGAGAAGAAGAAATCAGAATCGCAGCCGATGAATGCCATGGAAAATTCAGATGATCCCCCAAACGACTCTTTGGAGCACTTCCAGTGCCAATCATAACATATTATGTATCATAGCTCATCTAGAATTAGTTGTGCATTAAACACCTAATTTGTGTTGAATGACCCAAAGATACAGATTACTAACAGTGGATGTCAATTTTGATATAAAATGTATTAACACTGCTTGAATTGCTATTCAGATTATGGAATGTATACCATATACATATAGGTTTTTTTATTGTTTTATATACACGTAGTTAGAGCTGACAATTTGAGTTTATGATCGATTTGTTTAAATTTAGATCGGATGAAATTCAAATTTTTAGTGTAAAATGAACAGATTTGTTCAATACTATCCAATTCGTATATTTTGCGGATTCGAAAATTGATGCAATAAGTTTTAACTCAGATTAGATTTCTGATGCCAGTAGGTCTAGACACAAATCGATTGGTAGTTGAGTTCAGTCTGTTGAAAAAAAAATGTACATTATATTAAATACAAATTTGCATTCACATACAAAATTACACACAGAAACCACCCCAACACAACAAATACAAAAAAGCCAATTTCAGGCTTGACAGAAACCAGGACACCATTGCCTGTTTCTGTATTTTCATACTACACACTAAAAGCTGTGGCCTATAAAATAAAAAATACCCTCTTGTTGACGGAACGCGAGGGGGCGAAAATGAATTGACCCAGACATCAAACGATTGCGACTGCCTGGGTTGATGTACATGTATTATACACATGATTGGATGGTGATACACAATGTCATTGTATGCACACCTTTTGGCACGACGGTTGATACACTATCCTGCAAACAGTACCACAAGATTTGAGTTACTGTGGATTATGAGCATCATTCAGATCGTGGAAGCAAGAATCCAAATCCTGAGTTTTCGCGAATTAATAATGGAGGATCAACATCAGCTATGTCGACTTTTTGCATTGACTTGGAGATGTCATCCACGGAGAATGGAATGCTGCATAGATTTCAAAAATGTAATTAGATTGACAACTATGTTATGGATGATGAGGAACCAAGGTACACAACATTTCAGATAGGGAGGGTATTGTAAGTACTACCTTGAGTCGTCGTCTAATAGGAAAGAGCTGCTAACGGCATTGTTGGAGTCCTCGGTCATCATGACTCTCATACTTGATATAACCTGAAACATCAAAGATGATACGAAGAATGGAACTCATGACGAAGGCACACATACCAGCAAAACAGAAAGCAATAATATTTCCTAAGGAACACAAACTAGACGATTCAATGGCAGTTAACTTACATCTGAAGAAACACTGTGTGTGCCGTACTTGTCATCCCAGTACATTGTGCTGATCCGGTATAACTGTTGTATGCTGAGGACCTGAAGGAGCACCAAGCAAATATGCATTAATAATAGCTAAAAAGAGAGATGACATTAAAGTGGTAATTGGAGATCAAACAAGTACTAACTGGGCAAAGCTCTTTTGTTATTTCATTCAAGGACTTTTTGGGCTTTTGATGAATGACCTGATGAGTTGTTGAGAAATAAAAGGAGCTTATGTCAGCAAATTAAGCAGGAATAATAGTAGTTACTCGGTGTGGAAAAGCTACTCCAAAACACTTACTAGGAACCCGACAGCCTGCCTTATATGCTTCAGTTCATCCCAAGCTGTACCTGCATACTGCACACAGAGTAGTCATCAGAAAAGACATAAAGAACTTACAGGAATTAAAGATCAAATATGATTGTTTGGTTCTCACTTCCTCAGTTGCCTCACTGCACCACTGTTCTAATTCAGCCAACCCAGATTTTACATACTCCCCATTACTGAATGAACAACATTCACGCCGCAATAAAAGACTGCAGAAAGAAACAGAGTGAATGCGATGCCAACTTGAGAGAGAGAGAGAGAGAGAGAGAGAGAACACCTACCTGTTGAATAGCTGGACATTGATGAATGAAAATATCTGGGTGAAAATTTTACGGACCAAGAAAGGGGGCACCTGTAAAGCCAGAACACTTCAGCAGATGGTATTGATCACAAAAGAAATATCAGAACTTAAAAACATTTCTGTCAACTCACGAAGTTTGCTTTCATTGTCTCCAAATGAATGTTTAAGCTTTTCACAATACTTTGCCAATGAGCAATTAAAGCTTGTTGAGCAACAGCATTAGCTTGAGAGCGTCCTTTCACTAAACTTCCCCGTGATGCCCTGGGCGCCTGCAATATATCAAGACACGAACGTTAGCAGATTCAATACCTATTTATCAATTCGGCGTTTCTAAGGAGAGAGGCATATAGAAATTGAAAAGCTTATCTTGGGCCCAGCACAAAGTACTATTAGGGTGCTTACATGTAAGGATTGTGGCACTTTTAAAGTTTACTATCAGGGAAGAAGGCTAAAATTTCCATCCCTGATTGCTAACCTTTTGCACTTACGAAGTCAATCTAATAGCTTGATTTGTTTCTTCATGGTTGGTTTGAATTTAAATGAACAAGTAAATGGCTTCACCCACGATATGGTAGTATTAATCAAAGTGGAAAGGATTTTAAAAAAATTATTCGAACACTTTTACACTGAAGATGTGCAGGTGTTTAAGATATTCTGTTTTATTTATATTAGTGGCCGCAACAAATTCTTCAATAATTTTCTATTAGAATTTCTTAATTACTACTCGTACATGTTGAACCTAGTTTCTCTTAGCTTCAAGATAATGTAACTGTAACAGAAATATATAAGATAAAAAAACAGCTACCTGAATACATAACCCAAGCAATGGTGAGATCTCTTTTTTAAGATTGTCTCTTATCATCCCATATATCTTCTCAAGGAAGGCAGTTAGCTGCTGCTTAAACAGTAATGCTGGATATTTGGCTTCAACTTGCCTTAGATCATCCAGCCTACCAAGTGTTCGACCACTCAAAAATGAAAGACCAGCACTCTGAGGAGACGCCCGTGTCCCCTAAGATCCACACAAAGGAAAAGGTTAAGAAAAGGCAAAATAATTAAATGCTAGGACTACGTGTTCTGACAAGTTCTAACTACATACCTGAGACATCCTCCCAAAAAGAGAAGCCGATGTTGTTCTGCGTCGTTGTGGTGTCAAGCTAGCTGCTCCACTAGCTTTCAGGGTGTGTTGAAGCAGCAACAACAAAGTGGATGAATTAGATAGCCAGTAAGCTAATGTATCTTTATTGTCCTGGACCTTCAATGATGATGAGTTGCCAGCATCAGTAATAGGTGACCAAAATGTTCAAGACTTGTGTAAGTTTATCTATATACATAGGGAAATGAAGAAGGATCTTTGAGACCAAAAAACATAACCTACATCAATGGCTGAAGCTATTGTTTGAATGACACGGTCAAAAACACCCGTCCTTTCAACTTCAAATGACCTCCATTGAAGAAGGCATTTGTATATGACACAAGCAGCAACTGGTTTGCCCCCAGAGAATCCCAGGTTTTGTGATATACATTTGATTAGCAAGTCCTGGTTTTCCTGAAGCATCAAAGTGTATTGCAACAAACAAATTTGAAAGAGAAGATTAACATTTACAATAATGGAAATAGAAAAGAAAGAAAACACAATGGAAAGAACATCACATGGTTTGCCATTAAGAATATGAATAGTTTAAAAGCATATCAATGCCCATTTACCTGCTGCTTTTCATTCAGAGATTTCTGTGGTTTCTCCTCAGATTCAGGCTCACGGACATTTGATAAAGCATGAGACATGTCCTGAGAAATAAATGAAAGAGAAAGCATTCAGATAACTAGTTTCCAGTCAACAAAATTTGAGAATTTACATTTGTAAAAAGAAATGATGTCCCCTCACAGATGCAACTCTTGTTTCTCCATTGGGAACATTTCCATTCTCTGGTGTCCTCTGCAAAGTTATCACAAGAATACTCAACGTGTATTTTCAAAGAGTGTATATTATACAATGATCATTCGCTATGACTCTTTTTATATATACCTGAAGAATAATTGTCTTTGGTCGTGCAGATAAAGTTTTTCCAGTTGGTGACATTGTGAGTGCTTGCTGGCGAAGTACTTGATTCTCGGATTCTGTATTGGAAAGTTTGTCTTCTAACCTGTTTTGTAGAAAAATAACCAACTTAAGAACAACAAAAAAATGAAGGTTTGATGCAGTAATTGTGTAGGAGTAATTAGGTCTGAAACTGCTCCAGATTTGAAGACATTAAATACCTCTGAACTGTCTCCTGAAGCTGATCCACCTTTCGCTCTGTATCTTCAAGTTTCTTACTCATCTCTTGGTTTCTGACGACAGCATCTGCAGAAGATTTCCTGGCCTCCTCAGCTGCCCGTCTTTCTGAAAGCAATAATGCCTGAATAGTAACATAAACTCATTATGTCGTCTAAGCGCACCACCAAGTGATATTTAAGAAGTTTAAAATGATATGCTATGCGAATGTATGTGTGTCTAACTTCCAATGATTGCAAACAAATAGTTCCAGTTAGCTTGAAAAACTCTAACTAAGCAGCAAGTAACTGAAACACTTGCATATAGTTCAAATATTTAGCAAATCCATGTTCAGCTGCATAACCATGTCATGCAAATGACACATGTCAAGATATTCTGAAGGAAGATGAGCCAACTCCAGCGGTTCGAAATCCGATAAAATGCAACCTTGAAGCATTTTCCTATACGTAACTGATTAAGATTGGTCATGTGCTTGAAAGAATCCATTCAACATTTAATAGCATCGAACAGAGAGGATGTAACAAACCCGTCTATGGTTTATATACTGTCATGGGCATAACTAGTTGGAAAATACGGATAGAAGCCTAAATTGAATAAAATCATCCAAGAGCGTACCTTCAAACTCTCAACTTCAGAAGTTAATGAATTTATCTTTTCTGTATCTTGAATTAACACAGGAGTCTCCTTAATAACTGGAGGTGCCATGTCAATAGCTTTCTGAGCCGCCTCTTGTTCTTTGATAACTCTATTGTTTGCTTCCTCAACTTGTCTTTGCATTGCATGCAAAGCCTCCTGCAACTTGGCAATTTCTTGAGTCTTCTCCTCTTCCAAATCAGTCTGCAATTCAGTTGAACAGATAAAAAGGAACAGCCTTGTCAATGAACAGATAAAAATGTACTTAGCATACAAGTTTCTAAAGAATATTTATATGAAATTACCCTTAATCGTTTCTCCAACTGCAAACGCCAAGTAAGTTCTTCCACACGCTTTTCTAATTTGTCTTTCGCCTCTTTCAGAGCCCCTGTTTCTTTTGCAGCCTGAATGATTTGCATTTTACACTAACATTTACCACCTCAATTTATTTCTCATATGTAACGATGCAGAATATATTTACAAAATGAAACCATATCTAGGAATGATATCAAACCATTTTTAGCATTCTAAGCTCTCTTCGAGCAACCCTTCCCCTCCAACCACATTGTGAAACAATTGCAGCCCTCTGGAGACTCTTATAATAAGAATGTGCTAGGTGGCAACGCAGTCGAGCCTACAAGCCACCACAAAAAAGGTAAGTTGCGTTTATTCAATCCACAGAAACAAATTCCCGTAAAAAGCCAACTTCATGCATACACATCAGAGCAACAAACTATACAACTAGACGTTGCACCATGTCCTTATCTAAATTTCAGCACAGCATGATTAGAAGAGGGTGTGGTAATAGGACCTGGACAATAATTGCTGCCTTAGTTTGCTTTCTGAACCTGAATTCATTGCGAGCAGTCATTGTCCTTAACCCAGTCTGCAATGTAATTGCAGACAACCTGACTATTAAGTAGGATTTCCTAGCTATGTATCGCCAGAAATTCTTCTGAATCTTCATAGCCGCAGCTTCACGCCGCAACTGCTCAAACAATTTGTAAGCCAGCTTACCTAATTATATGAAAAAGAAGACAAGGATTATAACTTGGAACAAAACATGTGTGTGGTGGTGGTGACGCAAATTTTATTCCAAACTAGAGATTTAACTCAGTATTAGGAAGCCAAGTTGACGAGTGAACCAACATAGTTTAAAAAACTCCTAAGTACCTCGCCAATGTGATTGCAAACTAATAGCAGCTTTGCGCATTGCAATAAACTTCTTGCGTGCAATACATGTACGCATTAACCTTTGAATGGTTCTAGCTGCATTTCCAAGAACTTCTGCTCTTCTAGCATCCAACTCAGCCATCTGACCAGCTCTTAGGAAGACCTTTGTTTTTCCTATCTGCAAAGGAAATCGTGTTGAAAGCAAGGAAAATTTAAGAGTGAAAGCAAAACATGCATAATGTTTTTAACTGTTAAGTTTGAATATTTGGGGCACATGCTTCTCGTACTAAAAGGTCAACCATATTAGTATAGTTTCACTTCCACCATTATATGCAACTCACTCATTTTATGTTTATCTAATGTGGGAGGACTTCAACATTCCCCCTAACGTGCGAGCCACATATTTTCTTTTTCATACATGGGCTTGGCACGTGCACAAACGGGGGCCTTTTAAATCAGCACTCCCCCTCACATTTAGGTACTTTCCTTCTACAATTGGACCATTACAGGCATGGACTCCTGCAAGTGGGCCGAAGATCAATCGAAATCATGCTCTGATACCATGTTAAGTTTGAACAATTCAACTAAATATAAAGGTTTAGACTTCAGATACTAAAAGGTCAACTTTATTAGTAGAGTTTCACTTTCACTATTATACGTAGCTCACTCCATGAATCAAGCTACTCATGTTAGGGTATTTAGTTCTATATCAGGTATGTTTCTTATAGAGTTTGTAATTCACAACTGATCTTAATAACATTACTATTATCTTCAAAAAATATAAAAAGAAGCTAAGCTCTGCTTCCATCATATTGCTGCTTCAGGATAGGAAAGTGCAAGCCATATCCCCATGACGAAAAAAGGTGGATCCTTACTGCCTTGAACCAACAAATTTCCATAACCAGGTAGCAAAAGCAGGAGACAGTTACAAACATATATTAACTACCTGATAACCTTTCAATCCCATTTTATCCAGAATCATTTGGCATGCAACCTTGTCATCGTAGCTGCAATGGATGAGATTTCAAGAGTTACAAAAGAAAACTAATTGCCAGAACAGGAAAATAATATCTTGATCTAGGAGAAAGATAGAATAATAAATGATTTTCCTTAAATCATAGAATCTCTATAAAAATAAAAATAAATCTAAGACATACTTTCCATCTAAAACTTCTGGTGCGAGAACACCAAAACGCAGAAGAAACTCATAAAATGTTCGCCTTGTAGGATATCCAGCACAACTGATTCTAATTGCCTCAAGAACACCCTACAATATAAATATTAATATGAGAAAGTATCTGAATGGGCAGATGAGATAAAAGATGTATTTAATTTTCGCAGGCTGACAAATTGGAACAGAATACTAGAAACAAGGCATGCGATAAGACCCAAATATACTCACACCACAACGTAATTGTTGAATAATATTGAAATTCTCAAAAATGGCGGGCTTGAGGACATTATTTGGCTTCACACATCTGATATAATGAGGTTCTGTTGTGTTCAAGGTCTCCATCAAAGATTGGAGTTGTATCTGCAGATTTGACAACAAATTTCAGTTCGAAGACAAACAAGCAAAACAAATCCGACAAAGAAATATAATAAGCTTCAGAACAAGACAAGTATGCATCCTACAAGTGTCATTGCAAGAACACCAATGTGTTTAATGAGCCAAATGTGGCATGCCAGCTGAGGTAATCTCATGACATGACTAGTCTAACGAGCAACTCATTCTCAATAAAACTTATTGCATTTCCTCTCATTAACTTCCATATACATCCAACTAGCATCTAGCAAACCAACATGCTTTAAAAGTAAAGTTGAAATAGCAATAAATGCAGTAAACAATGCTCATGCGTCGAAGGGATCCCATCCTGCAATTCACATTGTTAACGATATGTGTTGACACTGTAATAAGCCATAGCTTCATGCACACTCTCTGGTTAATTCCATTTCTCAAAACCCCTATATTATACAGGCCCAAGTACATTGATATTTTTCCTATGAAGGATTGGTTCAACATTTTAGGGAAGAATCCAACAAGATTCGTGCGTCAGACACAGAAGCTCTTGACGCATACACCCTACTAGATTTTCTGTTTGAACTTTGATAATGAGAATGTCATATAGTTGCTGCAATTCCAGTGAGCATTCTGAATGATGTTATCAAAAGACAGCATAATTTTTGTTTCTCCGGTAAAAACTTGGATTCTAATGTGACATGTGTGTTGTTAAATTTTATTTCAATATAATAAAAAACAGTAGATTCATATAATTTATTACTTATCAAATATATTTTTTTACTAACGAAGTTCACGGGTCCAATGATTTTCCAAAATGCCAAGACTATATCGTGTCCCATGTCCGAATTGGTGCTTCATAAATTTTATCCAAGTATATACATGGTATAATACAGTGGAAGTTGTTATTTACTCAAATCACCATTTGCAAATGGAAGAAAGACTATCAGTCGTGCAACATGCCCTTCTTTTAGTTCCTAAAAAAGTTCAGAGTTGCAGGCTTATAATTAGCTTATACTCCCCTCCATCCAATATATATTTCTTGTTGACTTTTAGTGAAAATTAAGGGTAAGTTTATATGTGCTTGACTTACCCTATGGGTCTTTATTATGACTAACTCAAATGCTTATAAGTAAATTAGTTAAAAGGATATTGTCAGTTATTCATGAATATTGAATAGTTTCTTTACCAAAAGAGAAAGAGAACACTTTATTGCGTATGTCATTGTCCAATTATATGACATATATATCTCAAGATATAATACACGGGCACTCGCATCTTCTCAACGTAGCCGTGTCCGATACGTATCCGACACTTCGACACACGACGCTCTTTGGATAAGTGTTGGACACTTAATTTTGCGTGTTCCCCAGTTATTTAATATTCTGTTTAAGTCAAGTGCCAAACACCTGACGTATCCCCCATTTTTTCTAAAAACGAATTGATTGAACGCATCCAACAATCTAAAAAACATTGACGAGCATGACTTCATGTAAGTAATATGCACTAACATAGCAAGTATAAATTAATAAATTATAATTTATTACATATTCATAGCGTATCGTGTCTATGAATTGTTGTGGTGTCTGTGTAATGTCCTGTACTGTAATGTCCTGTACCGTAACTCGTACCCGTGTCTATACAGCATATATCTCAAGGATTGCTCTCCTGTTATTTTATTTTTGCCATTTGCAACTATGAACATTTATGGTTCTCTTCATTTTACAACAGAATCAGCCTCCTTCCATGAAATAAGTTATTTAAAAATTTAAACCAATACACTATGTGTCGAATTAAAGTAGGGCACAGAGTAAGTAACCCGATAATACCTTAAACCGCGACCCAATCGAGGAAAATTTGGATGACTTCGATGATTCCACAGGAAGTGGAGGAAATAGACCTGCCACGAAGGAGCACTTGGAGACTGTCAAAAGATCTTGATGTTCTGCCACAACATAATCTTTGTTTTTGTCTAAGAACTGATCTGCCAGATAAGTTACCTGGAAAAGAATGGAAATGCACTCAGCACATATTATATAACTAAATTAAGAAATAAACATGCAAGTATATCTACCTCTCCTGCATAATGAGATATGGTAAAACTAGTGCGAGAGAGCTTAGGTTTGATAAACCGCTTATTGTTCTTCAATGTCTGGTACAATTTCTGAGCAAACGTTTCATGTGTGGACTTAGGAAACATGCTGTGTAACAACCAAAGACGCCATGAGTCTAGGAAAGAGAAAATTTACTTATGCAAACATGATTAGTAGAACAGATGTTATTCTGCTCATCATAGATTAGAGAATGTCATTTGCATGAAAATGTGATGGATAACATAAGCCTACACTGCCAAATAGTAGGAACTTATAAGAGGTATGGATAATACTAAGAAGCAATCACGGAAAAGGGAAAACCAAATATTTGTTCATACCAGGCTTCATCTAGAAGTGCAATTATTCCTCCAGGTTTCTGCAAGAGATTGAATAAGTTAGTTGGATTCTTGAAGAGTCCTTTAATGAAAAACTGCCTTCAGTGACAAATGAAAAGTACTGCACCAGGCTACAAGTTTGATGATCATACCAATCCAAGCATGCCATAATCACTGAATAACTAGTGTTACAAAATATTAATAAAGTGCAGCAAGCAACAAGAAAAACCTTCTCAATCAGATCCAACACGTCTTGGTTGTCGACAAACTCAATGTAGCTCCAATTAATTTCTTCTTTTGTATATTCTTCTTGTTCCATTTTAAAAACATGCTGCAAAAACACAATTATCATAACATTAATGTTAACTTGCTAAGCATGGCCCAAGCTGGTGGACAATATGATGAACAACTACTGAATCAAGTCCAATACCTGATTGAAATGCTGTTGCAGCTTCTCATTTGTAAAATTGATACAGAACTGCTCAAAACTATTTGACAGACACAAAAAAAAAAAAAAAAAAAAAAAAAAAGAATCAGCTGAGGCCTGAGAGGCTAATAATAACAATGCATTTGAAGTTTAGGTCTTACCTATTGTGCTTGAAACTCTCAAAACCATATATATCAAGAACTCCAATTAATGATTTTGAATTTGGATCTTGACCAATCGAAATGTTAATTTTGTCAACTAGCCTGTGAGCATGTAATGACATCTTGTTAGAAGCAATAAGTTGAACAAATCCAAATCACAGTAACCTGAGTCAAGTGAACATATATGCTTTATTATTTATTTATTTCCAGATGGTTATATTTTCTATGTGCATCAAAGCACGGACAATGAACACTGATGGTTGAGATATGGAAGTTCCTTTACCAATCAAACAAACGAGAATAAATGGTTTTAGCCAAGCCATCCCTGCTAACCACTGCAGCTACAGGATCGAGAGTTCTTGTAATAACCTCTTCTGGCGTTACCATTACACGCTTGATCAATGCATCTTCCAGGCCCTTGGCATCACACCTATTGCACACAATGGCCAGAGAAATGGCATAAGATACCCGGAAAAAAACAACCATACATACAACAGTGCAATCTCAATTCCAGAAAAGAATATATCAACGTGCCTTAGCAGCTCAGCCGTCGTATTAAGATGGAACCTGGACTTCTCATCCTTAAGAACTGAAGAGTCAATTTCCTCCCCCTTTGCAAATTCAATATTTCCAATATGCAGAATTGCAGCAACAACCCTAAAAATTGCATCCTGAAAGTAACAGTTTATCATCAAGAATCTAAATGCACATGAAAACACATTGGGTTTCGTGGCACTACTAAGAAGACGAACCTGTTCTTCCTCACTGATTCCAACAATATCCATAGCCCGTCTGGTTGCCAGATATTCTTCTGCATCACTAACTCCATCCAGTTCATAGCAGTTTGATTGATTTAAGTAATGGTATGATTTTGGGTTTCCCAGCTTAAACTTCTCTTTATCCTGAATGTATACATGGACAATAGTTCATTGTCATGTGTAAATACATAAACAGTTCTGAATTAGTTTGACAATAGCACCAAAACTGTTTGTACATCATGAAACCAAAATGTAGCATAACTACCTCAGGTGGAGCTGCACAAACAAGGTAAAAGCAATGGTAGTTTCTTTCAGGATCTGAAATTTGGCAGACACGAGATCTTTCAAGCAAGTAAGTTCTTATAGCTGCCCCAGATATCTTCCCATTCTTGTCAAATTGGATCTCTACAAATTTACCAAAACGACTGCATTGTGGTACCGAGATGAAAACACAGGAGGTAAAATAAGTTCCTTGAACTACCGAGATGAAAACACAGGAGGTAAAATAAGGTCGTTGAACTGAACTCATAGAATTAAAATCTCCGACCACAAGAATAATAGTTTATCATAAAGAAACTTATTCAGAACTTAAGAAGACCAACCAATTTCAGAAGTTGAAATGAGAACCAGACAATCAGTCCTTGGTCCATCGGGTTTAAAAACCGATGTTTAAATCCCAATATGGTTTCAACAAGTAATTGGCACAGACCTAAATTTTAAGACCTTCCCTAATCTCAAAGGGTGAGCCAAGAATCTAGCTCTTTTCCCCCATTACTGCCCTTGATTGTACCAAAATACAGGGCTTGGCAAAGGACATAGTATACAAATACTTACCTTGAGTTGTTATTTCTAACAGTTTTAGCATTGCCAAATGCTTCAAGAACTGGATTGGACTGTAAATTGAATGGCCAAGAAAGAAAAAAAAATCAAAGTTTGGCTAGCAAAAAACAAAATATTTAATATGAGAGAGAGAGACTCATCTTACTTCTAAAACTTGTTGCTCAACAGTCCGCCCTTCTACTCCAGATCTACCACCCATGTATGCAAGATAACGCATGAGCATTTTTGTTGTCTCAGTCTTACCAGCACCACTTTCTCCACTAACCAAAATTGAGTTACTCTTTCCCTCATTGATCATTGCTCTATGTCAAGTTAATGTAAAAATCGGTCAGAAGATGGTCGAAGAAAGGTGCAACATCTTAAGAAACAAATGGAATTTACCGGTATGCAACATCTGCAACAGCAAAAACATGAGGGCTTAGCTCCCCAAAACCAGCTCCTTTGTATTGTTCCATCATGTGAGTATCATATAAATGCGGCAACCTTTGAAATGGGTTTATTGCAATCAGAATATTCCCAGTGTATGTCTGAGGAAGATGATGTAGAACCATAAGACTATAAGCACCCATAAGGTAAATCTACCCAGCATATAAGATTATAAAACAGAAATCTTAAGCTCTTACATAGATTTCATTAAGTTCATATCTCATAGCCAAGTTCTGCAGAACTCCAGGTTCATGCAAATAAGAAAGCTTTGTCATGTCATCTACACCGCCAGGTAGAGCTTCAGTATCTTTGGGAAATACTTTTGAGATTTTTGTGACAACCTGCAATTAGTTGTTACTTTGTTTAGAATGACTAAAGCATGGCAACAACAATAACAACCAAGCCACTCCCAAACAATGCTGGGGTCGGCTACATGAGTTCTTTAGCAAAACTCCTTGGATGCTCTGCTCAATGCTCGTATTCTCCCCCACTCAATCCTATCTAATTTTATTGCCTGCGTTAAGCCATGTGTTTGGGTTTGCAGAGAAAAAATCTTGGGAGTGAAACACAATCTCATTTGCATTAAAACCAAAAAATTGAATTGGATTGCTGAATTCAATTTAAAGGATAAATGCCCATAACATGTTGATACACTCATGAGATATAGATACAAGAGCATATTCTAGTTTTACTCACTGTTTTCCCATTTGTGGTGTGAACATGAACTTCTTCTCCATTTATTCGAGAAACTTCTCCATCGACCCATGCCAACTTTGGGTCTTCAACCCATACATGAGAACCTAGAATAATGTTAACTGGGGCAGCCTTCAAACAGATAAACACATCAGATATGCAAAAAAAATTCACGCATGGTAAAAAACTTTACAACTTTTGCACATAGTAGGAGCACCGTGAATGGGTAAAAAGTCTAATCTCCAACCATATAAATTTCCTTATAATAGTGCCATGCCATACAAATGAGAACTTAATACCATGTTGTAATTGATTTTAAAGGCCGGCTGTAATAGCTAGTATGCGACACAATAATAGAGTACAATTATCTTGAGAAATACCTAATATGCAGCAAGTCAATTTTACGATTGTTGACACCTACCGTCAGAAATACAAAATAGGATTGACTATTTAACAATTTTATACAGATCATTATAGAAGTTTAAATAAGGTATAAGCACAAGAAGGATATATCAAAAGGTCAATCTGTGTAATGCCAGGATAAGTAGTGTAAAAGTCATGGAAGAAACATTATATAACATGTGTCGAGCCCACAATAAAAGAAAAATGCGAGACTCGCACAGAGGGGAGTATTGGATAAATATAAAGTGAATGAGCGACATATAATGGTGGAAGTCAAACCATACTAACAAGGTTGACCTTTTAGTATGGAACGTCAAACCATTATTTGTAACTCAATATCAAATTTAACAGGAACATTATATAACTTGTTTGTAAGTTCAAGAATCCAATTTATAACATTTGAAGTTCATGTTTGTGGGTCCTGTTAATATGAGGGATCCTAAGCAGCGGGAAATGGTAATTAGTTGAACTTCTAAGACTCCAAATCCACCAAAAATTATATGGAACACAATCATTGAGTATAAACACCAAACTCATAGTCTTAGCACAACCACAAGCAAAACCAAAACAACCTCTAAGTCTGTTAGTTTCCCTTTAGTTAGCTTTGATTGTGATGTATTTAGCCTCGCTTCACAGTACCCTAGGTTACGTGTTAACTTCAGCAAATGTAACAAGTGGGCATTCTTTTTCTATGCAAGTGAACAACTAGAACACAATTGATTAAGTTAAACTATCCCCGCTATCCTAGTATTCTTTATCTCCTTCAATATCAAAGGAACTCAATATAATTAATCCCAAGCAAATTTGAGCTAAGTTTACAAACAACACCAAAAATCATAATCTTATACTACTTGAATTATCAAGCCTGACCAAAGTAATCTAATTATTATGAAACTCATACTCAATATTTAATCCCATTCAGAGTCTCTACGACACAATTGGACTAAAATGTGTCTGTTCCACGTCCTAATACATTATTTCCCCTCACCAGCCTACAATTCAAAATGCAAATCCTACATATTTGAATTTCCAAATTTACGCACAGTAGGATGACATCAAATTTTCAAATAAAACAAAGCTTGATAGTTGAAGCAACAAGTATGAATTCCAGAATCCGTCTCAACCACGAAAGCAATCCAAAACTAAAAACAGCAAACGCTTCCGATTCAACTCTACAAGCAAGGAGTCAAAGATACCGAGCAAGAGAGCAATCAAGCAACGAGAAGGAAACAGAAAAAGTGATGCAATTGATCCGAGTTACCATTGGATTGTGCAGAGAGCGATCTGCTCTTCTGACTAACTCATCCGAGTCAAGGTGTGCCGGAACTCGGTGAGTCAGATCAGGTGGCAGCTCTGAATTTTCCGGCGACCAAAATCAGGTGAAAAACAGGCGGAGTGGGAATTTGAGCTGGAGGAAGAAGACGAATGCAAGGACACGATTCTCTGCTTCGACTTTTCAAAGTATTTAATTTAATTTTCATTTCTACTCAAATAATTATGTGAAGCTTTTATAGTCGAGAAGCAAAATTTACGATGCTCACTGTTTTTATTACTTACATGGTCAACTGAGGTCTTCGAGGGCAATCCTGGTCTCCTCCACTAATTAGATCACTGTTCGGACATACTTTTTTTTTTTTTTTGACAGTTATGTCAAATAATTTTTTTTTCCCCTTAAAAAAAATTAATTTAGCTTTAATAGTAGAAATTACCGATATACAGATTTTTTTTTTTTTTGAAGAGTTACCGTGGTCGTGTCTCTCTAGGGTTTTGAGAGTAATTGTTCATCAGTTTTTTGTGGAATGGCGGTTGTCGCTTGTGTTGGTGTTTTTCGGCGTGTGGGACATGATCGGCGAAGGAGTAGGAATGGGTATCTTGGTGTGGAATTGTAGGGGCTTGGGAAACTCGCTCACTCAGCAGGTACTCGTCCAGTTGGTCGGGCGATGGAAATCATCCATCGTTTTCCTATGTGAGACTCGTCGGTACAGAACGGAGTTAGAGGAGTTGCGGAAGAGGCTTTCGATGGTGGGACAAATGGGCCCGCATCTTGTTACTCGGATAGGAGCCCCATTTTATTGACGTCAGAGTGAAAGAGGTGGGGGATGTGCCATGGCTGTTTACCGACTTCTATGGGGCACCGGAGGGAATGAACCGCCCAAGGG
>JAYMTA010001537.1:0-19590 GCA_036897625.1 Pelargonium cotyledonis
GTGCTATTGATGTTGATAGGTTCATTTTGATTAGATGATTCAATCTTAGTTTATACTAGCCTTCATGGATTGATTGTGTCAAGATCAGCATGTAGATTTTTGTTTTTTGTTTTTTGTGCTTATTCAAATATTTAATCAGCCATGCCTATTTTTTTTATACATTCTTTTGTGATAATTTAGCTTGCAACAAGCATTGGAGCATGGAATTTTGATTTTGGTATTAAATTATAGAGAATTAGTGATTGATGTTGAGCTTGACAATGTGGCGGAGGTTCCAATCCTTGGTTAAGAAAGCTAAATGAATTTTACTTGAGTGGAGTAAGAATAGAAAAGTGAAACTGGAAAAATTGTTGCTTGAGCCTGTAACTGTCAAGAGAAGTGTTGTGTTTGATATTTTGCTAGAGTTCATTTATTGTGCCTATTGTATTTGTATGGGAGTACTGCTTCATATTTTGTGGAAGGAAAATGTGAAGTACAAATGTAGCGAGACCTGTGAACCTCATTTATTGCAAAGGAGGATCCGTATGGGTCAAATAATTCAGTTCATTTGGCTGATTCTGCAAGACTTGGCTACGAGTCTTTTTTGTGGCTGACGTGTGAATCGTTATCCTTTGAGAATGGATTTTGCAATCTCTCTTCATTCAAACTTAGGCTTTGACTTTGTAGTTCCTTCTACGCAATTACCTTGTTTCACTTCATGTTGGCAAAAAGAAATTTGTGTACTTTGTTCTTTGCTGCCTCTGTTCATTTTTCTCCACACATGTATGCCTTAGTTGGGTGACTTGGCTTGAAACCAGATAAATAGTTTCAGTACTTAGGAGAGTGCATGAGAGGAATTAATTGATTTTGTTACTCATGTTCCCCCTAGCCTACCATGCACAAAAGATCACTACGGACAAAACTTCCTTTTGAAACAGACAATTTAGTTGTTGATGAATAGTAGTTAGATGTTCCAAAGGTAGTTTAAGTTTGATTTGGATTTCAAATCACGGTTAGGGTTTCCTTTTCTTTTTAAAATCTTTCTGCTCTTAGATCTGCTTCAGATTTTTGTATCTCCGATAATTTGTCGTATGAGTCTTCCGAGTTTTTTAGAACTAGTAGGTTCATTTTAGGCCTTGTTTCTGCACGTTTTCGTGTTATGTTATCTGTTTGGAAACCAAACTGAATATGATGTCTTTCATGTTCCAAGGATTTCCATCCCTGTTTGGTAGCCTTTCATTTGATCAGTAAATTAACATGCATGTGTTTTCAGGTTCCTGTAGCCCCACTACAAAGAGGAGAAGGTTCTCCCTTTTTCAATCAAATGTGGCAGAATGAACCTATAGGGGATGCCGATAATGTTCCTGAGCCTGGAATTCCCACCATGATAACATGGAACTATGGTGGCAATGATGTGGCCGTGGAGGGATCTTGGGACGACTGGAGATCAAGGTAAGCTTTGGTCACCTTCTTTTCGAAGGAATCAATATATTTTCCTTATGTCTGCATTTTATTTTTAAAAACATGGCAAGGTCAAGTAAACTACTAATATAACTTTATGGCTAGGAAACCCTAAACGTGGATAAAGTTTGATGCAATTGATAATTTCTGGATGCAGAAAGTTGCTACAGAGAGCTGGTAAGGATCATTCTGTCCTCTTGGTCTTACCATCAGGCGTATACCACTACAAGTTTATTGTGGATGGTGAAAGGAGATATATACCAGATCTTCCTCACATAGCCGACGAGATGGGCAATGTTTGTAATGTTCTTGATGTTGATGTAAGCATGAATATCTATTTCCATTGGTTTTTATCTATATGACCTTCCTTTTATTTTCTTTGTCAGTTCTCGGGAGTTGATTACTGCATAAATGCATTATTGAGAGATCGATAGTTTCTGCTGGGTCTTAGAACCGATAATTGAGGATCTAAATGTGTGCATACATTACTTGGATATTGATACGATACTAGAACTAAAAATTATTTGACATCCTACCTTTGATAAATTCTTAGCTACGAGTAAACTTTTTTGCTATTTTACAGGATTATGTGCCGGAAAACCTGGAGGGCGTGTCTGAGTTCGAGGCTCCACCATCTCCAGACTCCTCTTACAGTCAAATATATCCATCCGAAGAAGATTTTGCAAAAGAGCCGGTAGTAGTTCCATCTCAGCTGCGTCTAACTGTTTTAGGTACAGAGAATTCAGAAGTGGCTTCTTCGTCTTCAAAGCCTCAACACGTCGTGCTCAACCATCTTTTCATAGAGAAAGGATGGGCATCCCAGTCTGTGGTTGCTCTGGGCATGACACACCGCTTTCAGTCCAAATATGTAACCGTTGTCCTCTACAAGCCACTCAAGAGGTAAACCCCCGCCTTTTCCATGCTATAACTTTGTAAAAGAAAAGAACACAAACGTTTTCCTCGTCTGTTGTCCCGTATCTCTGTTAATAGAACTGATTTACATTTTATTTTGCTCCTATGCTTGTTCAATAGTTTTCCCGAAGCTCTTTATTCTGTACTTAAATTAAACGACATGAACACAACAACCCACGGGACCAAATTGGCATTCTTAAAATCACACATTATTTAGCACATTGCTTTCCATATTACAGTAAACATAGTTACTACTAGGAAGTAACAAAACCCACAGATGGAACATTCTCGGAGGCGGCGACTTTAAGGATGGATAGATAAATTATAGGATGGAACATTCTCGGAGGCAGCGACTTTTGCGTTTTGGCCACGTGCTGCTGCCTTCGCATCTCGGTTCCTTGTTTCTGTAACTGTTATTTCTACTCTGCCTCTTTCTGTATTTAGGATGAACAAGCAAGAAAGAAGATGCATCAATCATCAAATTTTAGGAAATAAGCAATAATTTGTTGTATGTAGCCAAGTTTGTTTTATTTGTTTTGGAAAAAGAGTTGATATTTATTTAAATTTGTGGCCTCAAAATTGTTTGGAAATATGAGAGCATCCTTGAAAGGCAAAGAGAAAGGAACAAGATATAAAAGAACGAAGCATAAATGTGAATACGTCGTTTTCTTTCCTATCACACCCAAATATTCGTCTTCAAAGGCCAAAAATGAATCTACTCGTTGTTTTAATGGTGATGCTACAAAAATGACAATTCTCAAAGTTTATGTTCTACTTGCTTTGCTTTAATACGTTGTCCACACATGAAATGAGTATCCAATCCCCACACAATATCTAATAAATTAGATTTTGTCTGAATCAATAGATAAAAATAATGTTGTCACTTCATTGCTATCTTTTACTCTTACAATCTGTTCCTAAATAATATTTTATTCATCTCTGAATAAGTGTGTTATATTTACAATGATATACTATTGACAATTTATTTATTACTATTTTACTAAAACATGAAAAAATATACTTATTTTTAAACAAAATTTTAAGAGAAACAAAGCGCTTATTTTCAGACTCTCAATTTTTGACACGCCTAAATACTTTGTTATGTGCTGACTTATTCAATAGTGTTAATATAACTTCATATTAAAATGAAAAATATCTAGCTTATACAAATTCAAACATTTAAAAAGAGAGCACATTTTAAAATATAAATTGATTTTTTTTTGCTATTCTCTTTCATATTTATTTTATTTTTGAAATAGACTCAACTCTTGAAAAGAAGGCCAAGTTGTGCACCCAAAAGAGAGAAATGAGACAAGATTTATTCCCCAATAAGTACATGTTGTTTCTTTTCTAGAAGAGACTCCCTTTAAAGATTGAGAATAAGAGAATACAATACCACCAATTGCAAACATTATATTTATTCCATATTTCGAAATTATTTGTTTTTGCACTCCATATATACAAAAGAGTAAAATCAAGATTGATTAAAAAAATAATAAATAAAAATGGCTACAAGAAAGAAACCAATTCATAGGAGAAAACAAGTGTATTAGAAATTAGAAACAATAACAACATCAAGTGAAAAACATTCCAATTGTTCTAGATTCATTATAACAAAGATGGAAAATAACAAACAAAAAAACCAAAGATACTAAGGGCCAAACTACAAGACAAAGACAAAGAGATAGAGCAAGCAAACAAGTAGTTACTAAGGAACAGTGGCACAAAATAATGCAAACAAGAAACAGAAAATCACCAAATGAAAGCTAATAGTACCAAATTAAGATGTCCTAATAGCAAATAGAAATCTCATCAAACTTATCTGCCCTGTTCCCTTTTTTCTATTTTTTTGCTTTATGAATTTTGGTTAAAAGTCCTCACTTGGCCATCATGACCTTCACGAACTCCTCGTAGTTGATCTGACCATCACCATCCACGTCCGCCTCGCGGATCATCTCATCCACTTCCTCGTCTGTCAGCTTCTCGCCAAGGTTAGTCATCACATGACGAAGCTCTGCTGCAGAAATGAAACCGTTCTGATCCTTGTCGAACACCCGGAATGCTTCCTTGAGTTCCTCCTCGGAATCAGTGTCCTTCATTTTTCTTGCCATCAGGTTGAGAAACTCCGGGAAGTCAATTGTACCGTTCCCGTCAGCATCAACCTCATTTATCATGTCCTGAAGCTCAGCTTCAGTTGGGTTCTGCCCCAGCGATCGCATCACAGTTCCAAGCTCCTTGGTAGTGATACAACCTGTACCCAAATTTCAAAACAGTTACTAAGTTATGAGAAACTTCTAAAGATTTAGTGATAGATATCAACAATATAGAATTAAGGAAACATAATTATTCAGTTTCATCATAAGAAACTTCTAAAGACTAGGTGAGAGACATCAACCATGAAGTACCCATAGGGGTAAACAGTCATTTAATAACACTTGAGCAACCATAAAGATGATCAAAAAAGCAAAAACAAGAGATAAACAATGATATGTAACTGCCAATTACTACTTATAGAAGCCAAATGTATTAATCAGTGCCTATTTCACCCATTTCTCTCCCGAGTGATCCCATATAAATCTTTATTTATAAACTATAAACAAACCTGAAAGGTTCTTAACAGCATTTTGAGCCTAAGATGTACCACTTAGCTAGTGAGAACCTAACACATACATCAAAGAATCTAAAACAATAAGGACTAGGTGCTTGCAACAGCGCAACAGAAGCTATCATTCAAAGAACCACAAATAAATACGCATTTAGATAAATGCCCAATATTTGATATCTAGATGCACGGACATCTCATAGAGACAGAGCAGTAAGATTTTTTTTGTTTGTTCTTGTGAGATGCGATAGCAGCATTAATGTATTAATCAAAATTCGAAACCATAACAAAATCAAATTCGTAGATCCAATTTGCTCAGTCAACGTGCAATATCCAAGTCAACCCACAGCCTAATCTCAGGAATCAGGATCACACCCCTTTTCATCTCCGAATCTAAAATGATCTGGATTCACACACAAATCCCATACACAAACACAGTAAGCAAATCACAAATACAAATACGAAGAAACCACAGAATATTCGACGATAAAACGAAAATTAGAGCTAATTCGAGGCAGAAGCAACCCTAGATCACCCAGCAAAGCAGATTGGTAGAAATGTAAACCGAAAGCACAAGCAATCGCAATGAGATTCAAAGAACAGAATTAGATCTAGAAACAAAAACGAAGAAAAAAGGTAGGAAAGAGAGATCGGAGAAGAGAGAAGAAAGACCATCTCCATCCTTGTCGAATAGGCTGAAAGCTTCCTTGAACTCGGAGATCTGATCGTCGGTGAGCTGATCCGCCATCGCGTGTGGGGCTGGGGGAGAGAAAATGTAGAAGAGACAAAAAGGAGGTGTGATCTGCGGAAATGGTTGTGATGAGAGTGTTTCGTGAATATATAAAGAAGACACAAGTATTGTATAGGAAGCCAAGCCAGGATGGGATTGAGGTGTTTGCTGGCCTCACCCCACACGCATCCTATACTCTATCCACCCCACGTATTCTCTTTCACCTTTTTACCCTCATACCCTTCTTATTTAATCGGTAGCCGCTGAGACTTGTTGGACCAAACGGTTTATGCGATTTATATTGTTAGAGCTGGAAGAACGAACTCGACTTGTCGGGTACCCGAAACCCAGTCCAAAAAATAAAAATAAAAACTGGTTGGGATCAGGTTGGGTAAAGGGTAAAATATTATGGTTGAGTATATTTGCAAAAAAACAAGGTGTTTTATGCTTAAAATTCGAAATTCGACTGACCCATAGACCCTATATGGTTGGATAAGGGCTCCTCAACTCGAATTCAGTCTGACCTGAACTTTTGCCACCGCTATCTAACAATTTGCACATGAAACCGCCGACACCCAACTGATTTTTGCCCGGCCTGAACCCGACCAACTTTCGAGCTAGACCATACTATTTCATACAATTCATCACATTTTGTGCTTAAAATCTTAAATTAGGCCTAAAACACGACCAAATCCGAAATACTTTCGTGTCGGTTCAGATCAAGATTCAATGAATCAAACTTGGCCTTAAAACTTAATTTGCACGCAATATCTTCTCTTAGAGAGATAAAAGGAATCGATTCGGTCATTCACAAACTCGTCGAAACGAGTACAATTATTAAATCATAAGATGACATCCCTCGGCTTCAGCCAAATCTCACCCTCAAGAACTCTTTAGAGGTATTTTGTCTTCCAAAAAAAAAAAAGCACATTCATTCAACTTTTTTTTTTTTTTTCATTTTCATCCAATGTTATCTTAATCTTAAAAATTATACTCTTTTCCTACGTCACTTGGAAGCTCTCTACTTGGATAAATGGAAAAAGAGAAGAAAAGAAGAAAGTGAAAGAGAGCATGAAGCAACCGCATAGTCATGGACATGGCTGCCATTATCGTCGGCTCGGGACTACCACCTTAACTCGCTGTCTCAACCCGACCGATTGGGCTCTTGGCCCCGGATTGCTCCCCAAGCCGACCCGCTTCGTCTCTGACCCCAACCCGCCCCAATTGCAGCAACCACCCTCTACCAACCAGACCACCACCCCTCCTTTGAAAGTCGAACCAGTTCCGAAATTGCGCCAAATTGACGATTCTCTCGACATGGACAATCTAGCCAATGCGTTTTCTGTGCTGGAGCTCGACGCCGATGATGATCGTTTACAAGAAGATTCCGCTTCCACTTCCACTTCCACTTCCTCTACCGCTATAGGTTTGTGCCAGATGTTTAATTCTTGTTTCTTGATCCTCACTGGTAGTTAGGGTTTGGGACTTAGGGTTTTGTTTTCCGCTGGTTTTCAAGTGATAATGACTGTTTAGTGTTTAGTTTAAGCTAAACTTTTGAGATATTGGATGGTTTTGTGTACATGTGTTAGCTTTGGATTGAAGTAACTGCTTGCTATAATTGGAATTTTGCAGATGAGAAAGAGAAGAAACTGTTGCAGAAAATTGACAGCTTTAGCTCAGGGACAGGGACATCAGTAGAGTCCAATTTACACTTGCCTCTTGTGTGGATTGATTTGGAAATGTCTGGTAAATTTACTCTATTTATAATAGAATGTACATAGCTGTTAGATTTTCTTAGCTTTTGTATATTGTTTATTGTTTATCCGATTGGTTTTGTGTTTTATAACAACTTAACTTAGGACAAAGAATAGCGATGAAAGAATGAAAGTTTCTAAATGCTGAAGATTTTTATTATGACCTTTTATTTTTGGTGGGGTGTTTTATATAATAGGATTAATTGTGGATGATGAGATTTATTAATCTGATTGGTGAGGTGTAGATTTTGAATATTATTTCTTGGCATGGAGCTCTTGTGTCTTTTTACAGAAATGAATTTTTACTTCTATTGTCTTCATTACATCTGTCGTGGAGTCTAGAATTTTCATGCCTTTTGTTACAATGGCCATAAGTCCATTCTCTTGCGCTTTCATTTGAGCTGCTCTGCAGGTTTGGATGTTGAAGTTGAGAGGATTCTTGAGATTGCTTGTATAATTACAGATGGCGATTTGACCAAGACGGTGGAGGTATTTAATCTTTTTCTTTATGCTTGTGCCTGTCAAGAAGATAACAATAGGTTGATATACAGTTATCTTCTTGACAATGCTCTCTACTTATTGCATATTTTTTAATCTTTTATGGGCTTTTCATCTTGTAATTTAGTTTGTTAGTGTTTGGCAATGTCTACAACATGATTTTCTGATCTTAAACTGAATGGATGTTTCTTTTATCAGATTAACCGAAAAGGTGAGTTTTGTGGGAGTCATATATATATATATATATATATATATTTTTTTTTCGTGGGAGTCTCATGCTCAGGTTTGGAGTGGGAAGTTAATAAGAAGTGTATGATTTTGTGATGGAAGTTTATCAAACATTTACAAAGTGGGTTGTCAATATATGATTTGCTTTGTTCTTGTCATGTGTTGCATTTGGAGCAACAAAGTTTCAAAAAAAAAAAAGAATGGGTTCTACGACAACTGAAGTGTGTGTGTATGAAGTGCTTGAGTATTGCTAATTTTGCTGTGTCAATTGGACCTATGTCATTTGGCCCATGAATATTATTGCACAACTGATGATCCCATTTTAGTCATGACTAGAGAAATGTCCTCTTTTAGGGTCCTGATTTGGTTATTCATCAAACAAAAGAGTGTTTAGAGGGGATGGGAGCATGGTGCCAAAGTCATCATGCAGCTAGTGGTAAGTAGCTTATTGGAATTATGGTACAATGTTATATCTTCAATTGCCATATGAATGTGGGTGCATTTCTGTGATTAACAGTTTATGGTTAATATAGGATTGACAGAAAGGGTGCTGCAGAGTACAATTAGTGAAAGAGAAGCAGAAAAGCAGGTTTGTAAGATCTTTGCTAAGTATTACACTTTCCTTTTGAGCTTTTACCATGTTTAAACCTACAATAAAATTGCATGCTTAGGAATTATCTTTGTAGGCTTAAGTGATTTTTTTTTTCTTTTCTTTTTTTCATTAAGAAAGACATCCCTTGCAACCTATTTGCGACTGACCTGCATACCGTTTATGTAATTTGCAAGCATTTTGTGACGACCCAATTGAAAACAGGTTTTATCATAACTTTTAAATTGAAATGGCCATTTTCACTCTTTTTGTTATTATATACAAATGTATGTCACTATAGCTGGTCAGAGCTTGTCAGGAGCAAGTTAAATAAGTGATTAGTTTGACAATGACTTTATGCAGTAAAATAAATGTTTATGATATGTAAATATTTACTTTCTAATAATATAGTAGAATTAGTTGTTTTATAGGTTACAAATCTGTAATTATCTTAAGGATAAGGCTGAAAATCAGTTTGCACCTTTGTTCTATAATGATGAGTGATGACTCTCCACAAGAGTAGACTCAGTTTTTCCCCTCACAAGATTGTCGCATTTTGATGAACACCCCATTTTGATTAATAGCTCTTGAATTTATCAAAGACAGTATCAGGCTTAAACTGTTTATCCATCACTCGGTTCTTAATATGGGCGTTCTTGTACATTTTTAACAGTTTAAAAAATGAGCTTGAATTGTATGATTTTTGAGGAATAGCTAATGGTCTTCTAGTTTCGTAGTAATGCAACTTCAAATCTCTAGTTGATTACTTAATTTCCATTTCTATCATTAATATTATTGATCATATGACTGAATTTTGCAGGTTATAGAATTTGTGAAGAGCAATGTTGGTACATATACACCTCTTTTAGCAGGAAATTCAGTTTATGTTGATTATCAATTCTTGAAGGTATGTTATGTGTTTAGTATTCAGTCTTTGAGAAGTCAAAAGTGCTTTTGAATTATCTGGCATGCTCCGTACAATATGTACTGCGGTACTTTGAAAATTTGAAATTTGGCATCTATAACAATCCTGTTTAGAATTGAACTAACACGTACCTGTAAATTTTTGTTAATGCACTGATGTGTAAACAGTAACATTACTATTTATTTATGGCTTAAATATTAAAAAAAAAGGAGGTTGGTATTTTGATTCATAAAGCTTTTGTGTATCTTGAAGTCTTGAATACTTAAGAGAATGTCCAGTAATGAACCCAATTATGGTGTCCAGTAATATCTTGTGCATATCTTATCCACCCACCAATTATTGGGGAAATGCAAAACCATTGATCAATACGAAATTCAAACCATAGAATAAGATGGTATGGCACTTGCTACATCTGTTGTTCCTCAGTTCCATTAAACCTGATTAGCCTTTCTTTTGCAGAAATACATGCCAGAATTGGCTGGCCTTTTCCCTCATGTACTTGTTGATGTTAGCAGCGTTAAAGCTCTATGCTGTCGCTGGTATCCTCAAGGTAAAACATCACATTATAATGTAAATTATGAACTACAGTATACAAACTGCCATACATTGTATGCATTTGCTGGTATCATAGATGTTCCATAACTATATAAGTTTTTTAACTATAGTTGGTAGGTATGCAAAAAGAAAAGAAGATCATTATCATTTGAGAGGAAAAAATTATTTTTATTTACTAATTTAGATTTGGGTTGATTTTAGGATTGATTATAGATTACTACCCACATATGATGTCTCAAAACATATGATTACACTTTTCGATTTCCATGACATTTTATTGCACATCTATGATTCCCCAAAACAAATGACGACATTTTTCGATTCCATAACATTTTACTACCCGCCATATTTTTTTTTTCTATATCATTTACATCCTTTATGTTTTCACTTTATCCTTAAATCATCAGCCGGAAAAATTTATTGTCTCTCATTATGTACTTTGCTCATGACATTTTTTACTCTTATATTCTCAAAATACTCTTACAATCTAAAAAATAACTCAAACGCAATTCTCATTTCAATTCATATTTCCGATTTTCCTATTAAATTTTGGATTCATATATGATATTTATGACACGATGAAAAAAAAATCAATTCATTTATTAAAATTCATGTTTTACGGATGAAGTTAAAACATATGGGGTGTAAATGTTACGGAAATAAAAAGTGTAGTCATTTGTGTTGGGACATTATTTTTATAGGTGGGCAGTAAAATGCTATGGAAATCGGAAAGTGTAGTATGTGTTTTGGGACATCAGAGGTGAGTAGTAAATGTAAAAATCAAAAAGTTTAGTCGTGTTTTGGGACATCAATGATGGGCAGTACTCCGTTATTATCCCTTAATTTTATGCACATACTCCTGAAATATTTCATCTCCCTGGAGGCCTAAATATAAACATTAGCACTTATGCTTATTATGAGATCCGAAACTAATGATTGGTGATACAGTTAATAGGAAAGCCCCTACGAAACAGAATAAACACAGAGCCATGGAAGATATCAGAGAAAGTATCAAGGAGCTTAGGTACTTCAAGGCCAATATCTTCAAACCCAGGTTAAAGAAGTAATGCAATTGCAAATGGGCAATGTATTTTTGTGTGAAATTCAGGGTCACATCTGAAAATCACCATTTTTGTTGTTGAAACTCAATGTATGGTGGGTTCCACTTCCACTTCCACTTCCATGCAATGAAACAGAGACATTGACTTTTATCATCGTGATGCAACTATTTGAAATCTGAAAGGAGTTTTTGCTTGCAATGCAATACTATGATTTATTCAAAATGGCAGTAACCTATAGTAGCTATAGCAACTAGCAAGAGTTTCTGTCATGTTAGATGCTTCTGCTTATTGGTTTGTGCCCATCAGATCTTGTAGTTCTAGTAGTAGTAGTGGGTATGGTACCAAAGATTTAGGGCACCAGTGAAGCCCCATATAATCTGTGTTTGAAGTTTAATCCCAAAGCCAGATTATAGGTGAAAGACCATATTTAGTCCTTTCGTGTTTCAAACCAATTTGGTCCCTTAACTTTTCTAATCCTAAATACTCTATGAACTTTTGTGTTTTAACCAAATTTGGTCACCAATTTTTTTTGAACTCAAAATAGTTCATTAACTTTAAATATTAACTTAATTTGATTTTTGAACTTTTGAAATGAGCTCTAAGAGCAATGATCATAGGATCAAAAATAAATTGAAACACAGAAGCTCATGGATTATCTTGGATTAAAATAAAATTAAGAACCAAATTGTGTCTAAACACGAAAGTTCAGAACCAAATTAAATTTTTTTTACAAAGATTATACCGTAACATGACAGAATAGCCTTTGATATCATACCTATCATTGCCATTTACAACTCATGAACCTTTTTCTTACCCACAACACTTGGCACTTTGTAAACCAGAAGTTGTGACACCACAGTCTAGTGTTGCACTTCACATAAACACTAGTGGATCCATTTCACCAACTTTTAATCTGAACTGTCATCAATGAATACCCAAGAGGAAAATGCATCAAATGAAATTAAAGAATAAACAATGTAATCAACAACTAAGATACAAGAGCAGCATCAAAACTCAGATCAATCTCAGGAAAAAAAAATGAACTATCTATTCGCAAACCAGAGCTGTCCAAGATACGCACTGTACTTTTTTTTTTTTGAAAGCTGGCACTGTACTTTTGTATTGTCAAAAGATTGGAGAGCTATACCAGATGGTTCCATAGTGCATTGTAATGCTTGTTGTTCTCATGCATCTAAAATCTTTCAAGTCTGGCCCCAACACAACATTCAATTAGCAGTTTCAAGCAGCCGGTACATTGTGATCTCTTGCTGCTTGAAGTACCGACGATCCTCTTCATCCACTAGGACCAGATTCAAATAATATTTCACACTGAACTTGTTGTTGATGTTGCGATATGTTGGCGTCAGTTCGTATGGACTCAGGAACAGCCTCACTGGAATTGATTCTCCTGCTCAAATATATATATAAATAAACTAAGGTTTACACGACCGTATTCATGATATATTAAATTAGATTTTACTGAAATCCAATACCTCTGACAGGTGCACCATCCATCAACTCAAATTTTGCAAGGGTCTCTGTTTCAACATATGTGTTAGATCCTGATCCAGTTGATTCGCGACGCCTGATCTCGAGCTCCATATTCTTTATCTTGATTCTCACCAGTAGAAAATATATTTTGCCGATGATGACATCTTTTAGATGATACCTGAACATGTTGAAGTCCTTCAGAATATATAAAACTCTCTCCAATTGAATGAGAGAAACTTAGCATGAATTTTACACCGAGCTGACCGTTTTGGCATGACGCTTACTTGCTTTTGTTGTATTCAAACTCTATGTGTAAGCAATCCTCAATTCCGACTTCCATCTACATGAAGCATCAATACAAGTTACAGCACTAACATGATTATATGAAATATAATTTTTTCATATGAAGTGTGGAAAACAGATTTAACAACCAAATTATGAAGAAGATGATGAACAAAGGCATGTGTACTCTTAACAAATTGCAGAACTCAACACCAAATGATCAGAGACTTAAGACTAGTTAATTACCCAGCATGCAATGCTAGAGGTCTTATAATTTTTAATACATTTGGCAGAAATATGTTATTCCCGCCTTCCCAAAATGAGTGTCCATTTCTTTTTCTTTTTTTTTCTTTTTTACAAGAATAAAGGATAAGGTAATTAGTGTTCTAGTTTCTCCTATACACCCCATGAGTATTTTTAGTGTAACAAACTCAACTGGTTCTTACCAACTTATCTTAGGGACTCTCATTTGGGACAGAGGGTGAGAGAGTATGACTTTGTCTGATGGGGTCGGTAAAAGTTATTAATAAAAAAAATGGACATCAAGAAGTGTTCGAAAAAAGTTACCCTTTTATGTGTAAGAAATGTACTAATGAAACCAAGAGGTGCAAACCAAATACAATGATCATACACATGACAAAATTTAGACCAAATGAAACTACAATAAAGTAATTTGAGCTATCCAGGCATCAAGAGAGGATGTAGCTTCTCACCTTAATACTGTTATTGATTGATGGGAGAGGGGTGTAGTTGCGAACCTGATGCGGAAAGGAAAAGAAATGCATATTTTCAAGGAGATCAATAGACATAAAACCTGTGCAGCTATATAGCCCATGCTTGTAATGAAGAAAAAACCATCTGAAACCAGAATGTTAGTCATTCATTCACGACTATAGATGGATTTCTTTTCAACCCAAATGCTAAGCTGATAGGTACAGAATACAGATACGATAGACGGGTCACTAGGCCTAACAAAATCAGCTCTAATACCATGTTAAACTGAACTACAACCCACAATTTTAACCTAATAGGTGTAGGGCACAACTAGTGTATCAAGTGGTGAGTTACTTCTCATTCTTTCAACGTGGGATTCCTCAACAAAGACATAAAAAAAGGGTTCTACAAAGTGCATTATTTCAGTAAGACTGCAATGTTATATGCAATGTTTGTTATATTAAAATGCAAAATATCAAACCACACAAAAATAAAAAATAGATAAAAATAAGATCTTTGCTTCCTGACCAGACAGGGGCAGTCACTACACAATGAATTAGCACATTATTTATCGAGGTATTACCACAAAATCTTGGCACTCCACAATGTTGCTGACATAATAGCGGCTAATTGTCACCTTCAAAATGTACCTGCAGGTTTGGAGGAAAACAGGTTGAGTTGTGAGTTCAATTTGTCCTTCAAATCTTTTTTTCAAATTGATTTACATTTATACTCTGATTTGAAATTTCACACATCTTCATCATTCAAAGAAAATATGGTACACAGACTAAAACTAATCACACAAATAGAACCAAACATCAATTAGGTTATAATCATCTTAGATCTCCACCCACAGCTTCTTCTGTTTCTTATGTGAAAGCATGAGGACAGATGATGAGAATGCCCACGACTCTACAAATATACTCCTTCCACCCCCCCCGAATTGGATGTCTGGTTGTACTTTATGTCTGCCCCCAAAACAATGTCATCTTCTTTTAAGTCAAAACATAAGACTTTAGTTTCTGACATTAGCATTTCATGACAAAGCATTTGCTATTAGTAAGGATATTGCCCTTAATAAGGGAAACTCACTGAAAAAAGAGAGAGAACTGGATTCAATGCATTAATTGCATAATGCATATACATAACAAGTGTGTTTGGTCAAAATAGCATCTGATTTGGGACAAAACATAATAGGCAAAAACAAACCACCAAAAGCAAGAAGAACCAGTCTCAATCTTGTCACACAAAACACAGAGATAATGACCAATGCAGATAGAAAAATGCAACAAAGACCTTATAACATGTCTAATTACTAGGTAATTAATGATAACATACCTAAGCCTTACATTGACTCCACTGTATGACTCATAAGGCATCTCGACACTAGAAAATTCAAAGGGATACGATTTCTTTTCATATAATTCACCAGGAATATCAAGTTCCCGTACTGCACAAAGAATACCAAGAGTAAGAGCTCATACTAAATCAGAACAACGAAATCAAACATATGGTACATATAAATTGTTACAAGTGGTCAACTAGTAACACAAATGATAAATAAAATCAAATTTCTCGACTTGTGTTCTAAAATAAAAATGAAGGCAGATGGACTCACCTAGAGATGTGAAATCATAAAAGTTGCCTCTGTCCAAATATAGCTCTGTGAAGAATAGAAAAAAGAAATGCCTCAAAAAGTGAAACCATATATAGTAAGGAAATAGACCTCCAAAGTAAATAACATAATAAAATGACACCTTTAAGAGTGAAAAATAAAAAGTTCAACAAGGGCAATGATTTAAGATAAGTTAGGGAAAATCTTCACTTCAATATTATAACTTGAAGAACATATGCAGTTACCACACAAAGTTTATGCTGGTTTTGCTTCTTTACTTTTTCTAAGATCAGTTTTACATAATAGAGAAAAGATAACAATTTGAGAGCAGGTATTTGTGCTAGAAAAGAAATGAAAATCAGGTTGTAGAGAAAAAACGACAGGGAGAAGTCCAACTATAGTAAAGATAACTTTGCTATGAGAAGAATGCACATCCCTTTCTTATATGTTCTCCAAAGCTGTTGCCCCTTTGATACAGGGTTCAAGTTAGAATTGTCCAGGGCTAGCACTCTAGAACTCCAAATTAGCAGACTCCGCTTTATTCAGATTGGGTTGACCCTTTACATTTTTATGGGACGTAAACAAGGGGCTGTGAACTTGGGATCTCCCACTTCAGTACCAGGTTAAGGTTAGTGATGTAATTCAAGAAGTAAATGAAGCACAACTAGTTAGGTGGTGTGGTCCAATAGGTATATGAATCAGAACTAGGCCTGGTGTTCAACTAATGTGGGCTGGTGCTCCAACACTCCACCTAAACCAGTGGACCCTTCTTTTTCAGTAGCATGTGGTCATTATTTGGATGATTGGAAGTTCACAAGAATTTTTACTGTGGAGGTGACTTCCATGAACTGACTCTGGTTAGTCCTATGTTGAAGTTCACAAGTGTTTCTCTGTTGTCACACAAAGACCAACTCTATCTCATTCTACTGCATTTAAAACAAGCAGGCACTGAACAATATTTATTCTCAGGCTTGAGGAAGCAAGTAATAAATCAAATATCAACAAAACCACATTAATAGTAATTAAAAGAACATGGAAACTTTAGTAGAACTAAGTAAAACATATCAGCAGTTCCTAAAGTTTTCTCCTCTCTCTTCTTTCTTTCTTCTATTAGTCAACAACAACAAAATTTAATATTAAACATAACTCAGATCACCCCCCTTCCCCACCTTTAATTTTCTTAATTCTAGGGATTTCATATTTTCATTAGAATGTAAAAGACTATAACATCTGCTTGTACAGCCAAGACAGCAACACATAAACTACAACAATGCCAAATGATTCATACACTCATGCCATCTGATCCAGAACTAAAGCTCTTCTCCTTACCATAGACGTAAATGAGATTTTTAAAGAAAGTGAAGCTCACCTATCTGACCAAGGAGCTCAATTTTGATACCAATATGTTCAACTTTCTTCCCTTGTACTGGTTCTATGACAACCTGAACACAACAATACAAAAATAAAACTAACAACAGTGGTTCAAAAGTGATACACAAGGATTTTAGGTAAATATATATAAGCTTGAGAAAGGCAATAGGCAATAATGTCATACCTCCCCAGTAACATTCTCTTGATTTTGGAAGAGAGGAACCTTAGCAGTTTGACCATTTTCCGTCTTTAGTGGAACCTGTATAAACATCGATTTTAGACATAGTAAGCTCCAGATAAGATGCCTTTGGAACTCCCAGACAAGAAAAATATTTGTAATTTCTCTAAACTTTATTTAAGGAGATAGCAACCAACCAGATTTGGAAGATCTATTAATAATTGAAAATAAAAGATAAATGAGAAATCTTTAGACGCACTATCATGACAATGTTTGTACATGAAATTCGGCCTGATTCATCCTTAGTAATAAGTGATGACAAACAGTGGCAAAAATTATAACTAGCGATGACAACTTTGACAATTAGGCCGATACCTGTTTACGAGTTCTTCCGTCGGCAAATGAGATTGAAATGTTACAAGGAGGCCTGAATACACCAATTAGGATATCCTGAACAGGAATAATGCATATGGTCATTCCCTTATCACAAGTACAAAGTACCAACAGGACATCAATGATGAGTGAAAACCTTTACCATGATCCCTTTAGTCAAATTCTATACCAACACTTAGCCAACCATTAATAACCTAGAAACAAAAAAACAAGTTCAAATACCAAATCAGTACTAAATTAATTTATAAAAAAATAAATAAAAAATAATTCATCCATGATAATAGTACTATTCATTATCCATTTCCTTAATTTTGCATTTCATACCATGCTTGGCTGGAAAATGCAGGAAAGCAATTGAGTATTACAAAATTAAACCTATAATTCAACTCCACAACTGCTCAAGTGAAATCCATTTCTCACTTCCGGCAAAACGATTCAACAGCCAAAATTCAAAATGAAAAACAAAACAAAAACTGAATTGAATTCTTAACCTATCTTTCATTTCCTTGATCACTGATTTCGACAAATCAAAATCAAACCGAGGAACATAGAGAAATGTATTTGAAAATGTGAAGAATGAGGAATGCAGTGCCTAGCGATGCGTTGAATCAATGTGGATACGAAATAGGGTTTGGAGACGAAGAAGAGGAAACCGAAAAGCAGTAGATCCGTGAACTACGTATAAGCTTGCTTCTTATACCTTGTTGTGTTCGCAACCAAATGTCAATGTGTCGCTGACAACGGTGACTCCGTGCAGCTACAGTGCGCTTTCCTGTCTGTATATCACCATGCCAATCAGATCCTGACAATTCATTATAAGCCTTCTTTTTTTACAAGAATAAAAAAAAATGTTCAATTTATTTTATTTTATTTAATATCAGAAAAATACTAAATATCTCAAATTTTATACAATTTTTTATGTAAAAAATGACGGACGATTTTTTGTAGTTCATAATTATTATAAAAGATTTTACGTATATAATACAACCGCTCTTCCATAAATTTTTTGGCTCAAAACGTCCGATTTATTAGACATATTACACATGTGGCACTAATATAATAGTTAATGTGTCATTACTCGTTTATTAACGCATTATTTTGTACATATAACATTGCTCTTAATATCATGCGGTGTTTTAAGTGGTCCCGCAAACTCACTCACATTATTTTCTATTTTGAGGCTTGATCACATGTTAAAATTCTCGCATCTCTCCATGAATGTGTTAAGCGGAGTTGAACTCAAGAATTCTTCCCACTTACGTAGTCTTGTAGTACCAATTGCGCCACTAAAATAATTATTTATTTTTATTAATTATGTATGAATTTGAATTAATAGAATTAATGTCACAAACTTCGTCTTGATACCAAATTTAGTACACGAAATTTGTAAGAATTTTTTTAATTTAGTACACAAACTTTTGTTTTTAACTCAATTCGGTAAAATTGCTATCCTCACTTAACTTTTTTTTTAAAACATCTCTTTACTTAACTTAGAGTACAAGCCGGTGATGTGGAATTGGTGAAACAGTAAAACTGACTGTGGTCAGAAAAAAAAAGTAATGTTATATATCTCAAATATTTTACGAAAATAATTTGTACAAAATGATGTGTTAATTAAATAGATAAACACGTCAATTATTTTGATGATGAGTTGGAAGAATCAAAATTAATTAAGTATACAATTGGCATTATAAATTGAGCGCTCCACGCAAAAAATTTATGAGGGCGGTGATATCATATATGTTAAATTATTATATATATATAAAAGATGAATTTGAAAGATAAGAAGGGCAAAAGGGAGAGAGCTTATTTTACATATCTTCATCTCATATTCTAAAAACAAAAACAATACAACAAGCATCCCAATGTTACTTACTGATTGGATAATTTTTTCCAAATAAAAAATCTAAGTGTAATACGTCGTCGTCTCAGATCTTCTTCTCCAAATTCAAGGTCAAGGTATGATCAAAGTACTAGTCAAGGTCCAAGTTCAAAGTCCAAGATCCGAGTTAGAGTCCAATTTCTGAGTTCAGGTCTGAGGTTCGAGTTCAGGTGTGTCTTGGTGTCTGTGACGTCAGCAACCCAGGTCCTGGATGATCCTGCGCAAGGTAGCACACCGTTAAGCTGAGTCCCAGGAGTGATCCCGAGAAACAGCCTCCTGCGTGAGAATGAGAATCTCACATAAACAGTTTATAGAAACTAAAGACTGAATCGCTACTCCGTGGTTCGTTCAAAAAGTGAAGACGCACGAA
>JAYMTA010001538.1:0-19581 GCA_036897625.1 Pelargonium cotyledonis
AGGGCTTTTGGCACCATACCGCACCGAAAGTAGTCTCTTACACCACCACCACCAAGAATGAGTTGAGTGGGAATCGATCCTGAGACCTCTTCCCACTCACACAATTGGAATAACCAATTGCGCCACCCTTAGTGGTTATATCTGTGTAGTAATCCATAATTACCCCCTTAATTGTATGCTTGAGTGGAGTGTTTGCTTGTGTTCGTTCTGTTTTGGCTTTGAATATTTGGGTTGTCCGATGGATTGATGGTTGATCATTTTGGTGTTGCTGCAGCTAAAATGGGAATTTATCTCAGCACCCCAAATACTGAAAAGGCCTCGGAAGATGGTGAGAATGAAAAACTTCGGTATGGGGTGTCTTCCATGCAAGGATGGCGTGCAACTATGGAAGATGCTGTGAGTACTCCTTTCATTGGCATTGAGCTAAATTTTTGTGAGTTTTTTGTTTAAAGCACTACATGTTAAAGTTACATGTCTTTTGATGGAAGAAGAACATATAATTGAGCAGCTTCTTCTACCATAGAGCTCTTGAAACTTTACGAATTGTTGTCATGTATAATATGGGGCTTGAATTAAAATGAATAAGACAACTTACTGTCCCAGATTTTTATTTATCAGCTACTGTTCCAGAAATATTAGGAATGAAAGTATGCAACTGGTATTGATTGAAAGTAAACAGCTAGCAGACCGAGTTAGAACTGTTTAGAGCGCCCCTGATGCCCACAGAGCTTCAAATGATTTCATAAATCTTGATAGCCTAGCTCTGTCCCTATGTCTGATCTTGTTTATTTATTTACTTATAATTCAAGACAAGTCTGCACTTCATAAATACTCTACTCAATTAAACTAATAGAAATATAATAACCTAATAGCCTCCATGTCCAATAAACAAATTGTAAGTAACTAAATGACTGGGAGAACTTAAATTCAGGTAGTTTCATCACCCCACCCTGATTCTTGTGCTGAATATGTTGTTGTACTAATGCAGACTGTCTAGTACCTGCATCATATATAGAGCAAACCTGTAGCTTCATGAGCTGCCGTCAATTACACTGTTTTGCCTATTTGATTTATGTGCCTACATTATGTCTCTTACAGCATGCAGCTTATCCTAATTTGGACAGTTCCACGTCCCTTTTTGGTGTTTATGATGGCCATGGAGGTTTGTGTTTGAGTTTCATCTTTTTATTGTAATTTTTTTTTTTTACTTTCTGTTATTACTATAGTAAGAATTTTGTTGTTTTAGTTCTTGTTTATGGAAAAAGCTTTGTAATTTCTGAACTAGATTTTGTCATGTGTGGTTCAGGATATTCATATAGTTTGACATCTATCTTCCTTTTCACACAACTTGCACTTCATAACCTATAAAGAGTACAAAAAAATGAAGTAATGTGACTTTTGGGGAAATATATGGAAAAGACAGAGGATGCTACCTGATTACAAATTGTCATATAGTATATGGTTCTTTGGGTATACTAACCATGCAAATTGTTCAAGAAGTTGCGGTGGATTCATGTATTTGTTATGGTGAAACATATTTTTTTTGTTTCTGACCTTGTGATCTTACTTTAATCTATATGAAACTCACTCTTAGATCTTTGTCTTAAAGAAATACAAATTTAGATATGATTTTATATGACTTGGTCTTACATGGTAAATAGTTTGCTTCAATTTCATAATGATAAAACTACTGAATCAGGTCATTATTCACACTGTATTGACCTTAAAATTTCATTTAATTGGTAATATGGTCTCATTGTGCCCTGAATAAAGTTCTTTGGTATGCAGGTAAAGCAGTTTCTAAGTTCTGTGCTAAGTATCTGCATCAACAGGTGCTTAAGTGTGAAGAATATTCAGCAGGAGATATAGGCACTTCTGCACAGAAAGCTTTTCTCAGGTAAGTTAATTGGTTGGTTTTGTATATTTTTCAAATAATTTAGATGGAACATTTTTGTCATAGTTCAAGCATGACGTGGCTAAGTCTTTCACCTGCAGATTAGATGTTTCAGTTCACTTGGGAATCTCAAACCAAGCTGTGGCTTTATAACTGGCCACCATTGCTACTTATTATTATGTTAATTTCCTTGAAGTATGTCATGTTTAGCTAGTGTCCTTAGATTTAGTGATGGATTGGAAAACACGGAAAGATAATGATATTTTTGCTATCTTCATACTTTTTTTAATGAGTTATCTTTTTAAACTATTGCTAGAAGAAAGCTGTAGTTTGGTGGTGAAAGTTGGACTCTGTTGAACATCAATTATTTTCCATCATTTTTCGTTTTCCAAATTACTATTATATCTGCTAGTTCAGAATGGATGAAATGATGCGTGGACAAAGGGGGTGGCGAGAATTATCCGTATTGGGAGATAAAATAGACAACTCCTCTGGTAGGATTGAAGGGATTACATCTACAAAGAATGGAGGTCAAAACCTTATTGATGATTGGCCTTCTGAAGAGGTATGTTATTTCAGCAAATAGTTTTACTTTTATTTATGTAAAGTGTGGTACATCATGCATATATGGTCTTTGAAAATGTGTACACGAGGGTAAATTTGAGAGGCATTTCGGTTTTCTGTTTGCTTGGAATGTTAACACACTTGTAAGGGCGGGTAAATTTTAGTGCCCTTGCTGTAAGTTGAAGCTGATAGAAATGGCGTTTTGATGCTACTCTGCCCCTTGTTTTTTTTTTTTTTCCTTTCAAGTTTGGTGCCACATTTTTCAGTCAAAATTTAATACAATGCATCTTCTCTTTCTGAAAGTATAATACTTAAGCTGGTTGTGATTAATTTGAAATATATCTTTTATATTTTGACGGATTGTAACAGAACAGGATTTTCTCTTTTGCACGCTAGGGACCTCACTCTGATTTTCCTGGACCAACTTCTGGAAGCACTGCTTGCGTTGCAATCATCCGAAACAACCAACTTGTTGTTGCAAATGCTGGTGATTCTCGGTGTGTGATATCAAGGAAGGGTCAGGTAATCTTGCTTTAATTAAATTCAACGTGTATACATCTTATCAGTTTGAATTGTTTCTGAATTTTTTATTTGATGCATGTAGACAGTCCTATAGCAGTTCAATATGAGATTTAAATTCTACATGGATAATCATATACTGAACTGTTTCTAGCGGATCAGAAGTAATGTAAATAGTTTTACAAAGAAAAAAAAAACATCAGTGATTATCCAATGAATGGTTAATTTGTTCTTAAGTATTAGAGGAGCAAAACATTATCTTAACAATATATAAATTTTAATCACATGTCCTAAGTTTGGAGTATTTGGGTTCCTTTATTCATATCTTCTTTTTAATTTTGTAGTGAAGAGTAGTAATTTAGTTGGAAGTAAAGGAACACCTTTTATGCTGGCATGAAACCTTTAGTGAATGCTGTGCAGATGATTTCAGAAAAAAACAAATATTTTTGTGGGCGTATGAATGAAGGCTCTATGGCTCTATTTGCACATTTCTGTCGGCTCAACCATTTGTTCTGCCCGTTTATATTTTCATGTCTGCAAAAGAACCAGCCACATTTCAGATACTAATTTGTGAGGTTATCCTGATTTTCTGTGATATTATATGTAGCTGTCTCCATTTTTCTTTCTTTTCTACTTGTTATATTCTAGGAGAGCCGCGTATCATATATGTTACGCCAACTCAATCTTCTGTTTGTCTTTCGGACTTCAATAATTTATCAATATCAAGGTTTTTGATTTTTAAACTTATGTACTCAGTACTGCTCCAATACTCCACTGTCGTCATGTAACATATTGCCATATAAAAAGGCTTTTTCTTTTTAGCAATATTGTAGCTCTTATTAGTTAAGAGTTGGAATTCTTTTCATGTGCATCTTTATATGCAGGCATATAATTTGTCTAAAGATCACAAGCCTGACATTGAGGGTGAGAAAGAAAGGATACTAAGAGCTGGTGGTTTTATCCAAGTTGGACGGGTCAATGGAAGCTTAAATCTGTCAAGAGCTATTGGTACTTAGGATTTGATCTTAGTTCCTAAGCATGAGCATTGGTTTTAAAATTCCAATTGTATTTGGATATGAATTTTAGTTTGTTGCAGGAGATACTGAGTTCAAGCAGAACAAGTCTATGCCAGCTGAAAAGCAGATCGTTACCGCCAAACCAGACATAAAAACTGTACGTAGCATCTGATTTTTTTATGATGTACTGTGTGCTTTTGTTAGGGTCAGTTTTATTATACTCAATTTAAAACATTACATGCACCTAGGTTCCCCCTTGTAAGGGTGAATTCATGACTGTGTGGGAGGCGCATGAAAATGGATTCGTGTGTGGTAATGACAATGTTTGTTGTGCTAGCCTGGCCTGGGAAGGATAGCGTTAAATGATAATTTTTTTTTTCATTTCTTTTCTTTTATATCTTGAACAGGTTGAACTTTGCGTTGACGACGAGTTTCTGGTTATAGCTTGTGATGGAATTTGGTAATTTACATAGTTCCCATTTTTTATATCATAATATTGATTATTATCTCAAAATTTTATTTGTGCGTGAGTATTTATCTCAAAATGTTGAAGTATGAGATCATTAAAAGCGAACTCTTGAGTATCATTGAATATTATAAGTTTCTTGCCAGCAAATAGCAGCTTATTACTACATCTCATAGTTCGAGGCCAGAATGAACTAGCTTCAAATCTTTGTTGCCCTCATGGTTGTGTTTGTATTATTGGAATTGAATAATGTTTGTGTAACCATAAAATTTCAAGTTATAAGATAAAGTGTTTTCATTTGAAATCTTGCATTTTTTGAGTTTTCATAAATAAATGGTACCGCTCACTTTATATAACTGTTTTGAATCCTATCGGATTTGTGCATATATGATACGCAGCTACAACTTTAACGGTGCTTTGCACCTTGTTTTTTTTTTTTTCATTGATAATTTGATGAAACTTGATTCTCTTTTCCTTTCTTCAATTAGGGATTGCATGTCCAGCCAACAACTCGTGGACTATGTGCGTACACGGTTAAAAGATGTAAGCTCTTAAGATCAGTCCCTGAGTATTACCAATGTGTCATACTAAGTTTATATCGGGAAATCTCACTTGCTATACAGGAAAGCAAACTTTCAGCAATCTGTGAGAAAGTTTTCGACAGGTGTTTGGCTCCATCAGCTGGTGGTGAAGGATGCGACAACATGACCATGATCTTGGTTCAATTCAAAAAACCTGAAGTTAGTTCCGGTGCTTCTCAGGTGGAACAGCCTCCCTCTACCTAGAAACCTACTGAGATCAGCAGCACTTCCAGTGGCAACTGATCTGAAGTAGATTTGGCGGTTCAATTATTGTCCGGAAGATGAATCTCTATGCTGATCACAAGTAAGATCAATCTCGGTTTCGAATTTTCTTGATATTATTGTAAAGGGCAAATAAATTGCAGGTACGTACCTTATACTTAACTCCATTTGCAGATATCTCTCTATACCTTTTTCCACAACTAAATCTTTGTACTTTCAGTTTTTTATTCCATCAATTAGATTTAACTGCATTAATTTGATCCCTCTCATGTGCACAACACATGATCTATCATTTTTTCTTCTCAATTTACCTTTACTATCACCATCAATTTCACATTGCCGGAATGAAAAATTGATTCGTGTAAAAAAAAATAGGGAGTTGTGTGCAAATGGAGCTAAGATAAGGTATTTATCCGCAATTTAGCGTATTGTAAATGCTGAAGTTTTCATTTAGTTTATCTTATGAGGTCTGTATATGTTCTGTGTGAGAATTGGTGTCTCTATATGTATGATGGTTTTGCCGATAGAGCAGGCCAAACATTGTGATTCTCCATTCATTCCCTTCTACTAAACAAAAATCAAAGATTACACGAACTCACTATATGTATGGTATAGTCTATAGATGTTTGTTGCATGTTGTCTTTGAAGATTACACGAACTCACAAAAATCGGAATTTGAAGTTTTGTGATTGGGAGATAGATACATCTTACAATGCGGGCCACGGGCCTAAATGGACCGGGCTAAAACATGCACGTGTTTTTATCAATTTATTTTTTTCAATATTAATTAGTAGCGCGATAAGTTAAAACCGATGAAAAAAATTGCAATACAAGAACGCTTGAATTTTTTCCCGGACCGTTTTAGACTCGCAACCCAAATCCCCGGGTCTAGTGAGAGACGAGAGTAAAGCTCTTAATCCGGGCCGAAATTTCATGGGGTCGGGTCGGAAATGCATATCCCGAACTAGATGTAAAAGGAGCGGTTTTTCTTATTAGCGTCTGGATATCATACTTAAAAATGAAATTCGAACTCGAGACCTCATAGAAAATGCAAAGTGATATTAACCATTTGGTTCAACATGTATTGATAAAAGATAGCAGTCCAAAGTGGAATTTTTTTATTTTATGTATAAAATGTGTGGATTTGTGCGGTATTTGTCCAATTCAAGCTCTATATTGATCAGAATAGATAATCAAACTATAAATATATCAACTTTCAAAATCAAATTGCTAGTTACAACTAAAAGTGTATATTCACTTGTGTTAAAGTGTATATCATAATCCCGACTTTTTATAAATAAATGTTTAGTGATTAAATTGTAAATGTATCTTTTCAATTAGATTATTTAATATAAAAATATTGAGTAACTAAGTTATAACAATATGTTCATTAGAACAAATATAAGTGTTTATTAAAGACGTAACATCGTCTCATTGACATGCTGCAATTTTCTCTTTAAAAACATTTCTTACTAATGTGTTTATCACTGTATACACAACAAATTTGGTATTAGACTAATTGCATGACAATTCCTCCAAACAAGAGGAAGGTTTCAAATCAAATGTAACTATATATGCTCATTTCATTTCATTATGTAGCATAATAGCATAAATGATACCCTTCAAAAATGCAAATATTCCTATCTGATTTGGTTAAATGATTTTTTTTTTCTTCTTTTAGAATTTACAGTTTTCAATTATATCATCCACAGCTGGAGTTGAAGTTGGAGGATACACATTTTCTGGTTTTTACATTTTCTGGTTTCTAATCAATGTCTTTCACAGCATCCTGCACACCAAAACAGACCATTTCTGTTAGAAATATGCTCAACATAAGTATTCACCCAAAACAAATATAATAGAAATATATGCATCATCACACAGCAGAAAATACATAATCCAATCCAAAAGGGGAGCAAGTTGCGAGTTTTGGATCAGGTTTTACATGACAAAAATGTGTATGTTTGCCCGACCCTAAATTTGATCGGATCTACATTATGCAATCCAAATCCATTAAACTGTGGATTGGATTTCCGGTGTCCGTGGGTTCGGGAACAAATTGCCAGCTCTATATGATCTGGCTTTTAGAACTTATGAATAAGTCACACAAACTCGCTGCATACAATGTTGCAAGGTGAAAGACCTTATAGTTCCGAACTTTTAAAAAGTCAGTCAATTATTTAATCCCTAACCTTTAAAATGTTGTAATAGTTTCTAAACTTTTTTGGGGTCAATATAGTCTATACCAGAAGTTTGTTGAAAAACTCAAATGTTCATAGACTATTTTGCCATTTTCAAAGTTCATATACTTTACCAGAAACTCGTCACTTTTTTTTTTTTGGTACAGAAAGGTGCCGAAATCCTATCTTGCAACGGCCTAAGGAACCTTTTCAAGATATATATACAAGCTTGAACAAGGAAATAGTGTTCAAGAAAGAGACTATGCCTCTTAACCCTAGCCTAGGGCTTTTGGCACCTTACCGCACCAAAGTGGTCTCTTACACCACCACCACCAAGAATGTGTTGAGTGGGAATCGATTCTGAAACCTCTTCCCACTCACACAGCTGTAATAACCAACTGCGTCACCCTTAGTGAAAAGATCTTATAGGTCAATGAACATTTAAGAAGTCAACAATTTTATCCCTAACCTTTAAAAAATAAAGTCTTTAAACTTAAAGTTTCGGGACCAATATAGTCTCTACCGGAAGTTAAGAGTTGAAAAACTCAAAAGTTCGGTACAGTTGAAAAACTCAAAGTTCATAAACTATTTTGGCCCCTTTTTTTTATATTAAAGTTCAATGACAAAATTGGCGACTTTTTGACCCTCTGGAGTCTTCTTTTTTTCCTAGCTGTCTAGCTACAATAGTGAGAGTTCCAACATGTGGCTTGTGAAAGGAAACGTTAGGGACAAAATAGATTAATAATGAACAGACATGGATTACTTAAATGCAAAGCAACAGGGTCAATACCTTAGCAAGCCGTGTTACATAAGCAACCGCCAATGCTGTAACTAATAGTCCTATCCCAAGTGTTATCAATTGACCGTTCCCTCCAGGTAAACCAACGTCAGATTCTTCTTGCTGTAACGTAAATAAGATGCAAAGGCAGCAATTACAGTCAGGTGGAATTGACGGTATATCATCCTTCCTTAATACACGATCTTCATGTCAAAGAAGCCATAAAAAACATATACAAAAGTATTAATAATAATGAACTCAATGATCGAGCATCACAATACTCAGGTTGAAATCATGAGTTTGAATCATATTGAATAAGGTTGAGAACGGCCCACACAAATTCATATCTCATAACAAAATCCATACACGAAGATTAGGAATCTAATTCCCATTCTCGTTCTTGTTTCCTATTTCTTAACAAAAATTATAATCCAAACACTACCCAAATGTTTAAACTAGATCTTTGCTTAGCGGCAAGAGTAACGTTTAACCTCCTCTTTTTGAAACACATCATCTGGCTTTCTTAGATGCATTTCAGAGAAGCGATAGTAGTTCATATTTATTGAAAAGAAATGACAAAATGAGATTGGGATAGAAGAATAAAAGTGAAGTTAAAATATTCAACGCGATACACTTGTAGGTTAGAAGGACTCACAAGAATAGCTCGCCCAAATGCACCAGCACTGACATAAGCCCATGATCCCGGAAGCATCCCCAACCAACTGCAAGATAGGCAATCAATAAATTTGAATCAAAAGTGAAGCACGTTTGCTAGGGTTTTCTAATGTAAGTGAAGTTATTTATACGCAAGCTCCTCAATAGTCAAAACACACATTGAGCTCGCTTATCATTGACAGGGTCAAAGCCTTTACCATCCTAGTAAATAGTAAAGGTTACTTTGGCCGTAGCAAATTCATAAATGATAAGCAAATGCGTAGAAACAATTTGAAATTACTAAGTAGAAGCATAATTGCATAAAAAATGGAAATAAATTTTCATTTAGTTAAACAAGAAGTTGACCTTCCCAATACGTATGGAATGAATTTCACGGAAGTCAATCCATACAAATAATTCCCCAGAGAAAACGGAAGCAAAGGGCTCAACCGAAGGAGAGTGACAACTCTAAATCCATTTTCACCAATTGCTTTGTCGATTGCAAGAAACTTTTTGTTTCCTTCAACAAGTTTAAGAATACGCTCACGAGCAAAGTATCTAGCTATTAAAAACGCTACACTTGCTGCAAGCTGGAAAAGGATAAAAGAACATTATAAAACAAAGTACCGATGGTTCATCATTTTGTCTTAATATTCTTGGAAGACATGAACTCACTGTTCCACTGATAGAGACTATGACAGTCCCGATCAAAGGGCCAAAAAGAAGACCAGCCGACATGGTCAATGGAATGGCTGGAATCGCAAGAACCTTGTAAAATATAGAACAAGCAAATTCAGCTATAAAGGTGAAAAATGAAGTCATGAAAGAAAACTCGGTGCAAATCCAGAGAAGATGATAAAGGGCTTACTTCCAACCCGGCATAAACCGCAACAAACAAAGCATAACCAGCCGGGCCATAACCTGATCAGCAAAAGGGAACATCATGAGAAAGTCTCCAAACTTAACATTGAAATCAACATTTAAGAGAATAAATGAAATTGAGTTCCAAGTTTTCTAAAAGATAAAAATCCATCATGCATTCTGAAATGTAATGTAATTTCCTTAACTAAAATCCCAATTCAAGCACTACAAAATACAACAAATCATGACACCAACAAGCATATCCAAATGTAACTTCAAATAGGTAGTGAATTCTCACAGAACTACATTCAGCAAACCTAGAATTCCAAAAAAAACCTACCACCAATGAGCAAACCCAAATGTAACTTCAAATGTCTAGTATCACAAAGCTACATTCAGCAAACTTAGAATTCCAACCCAAATCCTAACGACAATGTGCAAACCCAAATGTCACTTCCATAGTTAGTGAATCCTCACAAAACTACCCTCAGTGAACTTAGAATTCCAACACAAATCATTACAGCAATGAGCAACCCAAATGTAACTTCAAATGGGCAACTACACTCCGCAAACTTAGAATTCCAATACAAATCCTTACAGCAATGAGTAACTTCAAATGGGTAGTAAATTCTCACAAACAACATTCAGAAAACTAAGAATTCCAACACAAATCCTAACACCAGTGAGCAAACCCAAATGTAACTTCAAATGCATAGTCAAATCCCACAAACTACATTCAGCAAACATGGAATGTAACTTCAAATGGGGAGTAAATTCGCACAAAACTACATTCAGCAAACACAGAATTCAACCCCAAATCATCGAAATACCAAATGGGTACTCTCAAGACACTCACCAAATTCGCATTCTTCAATACCCCTAATTCTAACCACAACCATTAAAAAACACAAAATGCTCAAAATTCAATCATAGAAAAGAGAAGGAAATAAGCAAAAATCTAACCTTCAATGAAATCAGAAAACTGAGTCAAAAAGACATTGATTTGATCCTTGTAGAGATACCCAACACCAGCGAAGCCACCAACAATGCCCAACAACAAAACACCGGCCAATATGGTACCCTTAATCGCATTATCGCCCTCCGATCCACCTCCGCCGCCATCGTCGCCGTCTCTTCCACTCTTGTCATCGTCGCCACTCTTCGGGTTCGAGAACCACCGCAAGCTCTGCGGAGCACTGGTCTTCTGGAGGGTCCGTTGCAGCTTCTTCGCGGGTTTTATCGACGAGCACGGGGTGAGGAAGTGGGGTCGCTTGGTGGGTCTGAAGCCGAAGAGGAAAGAGGACGGAGGAGAGAATTTAGAGGAAGAAGACGCTTGGCATGGCGGTTGTGGAGGTGGTGGTCTGAGGGAGAGGGTGAGGGTGCGCATGATAAGGAGGGGGAGGTGCGGAGGATAAGAGGAAGAAGAGGTAGTGGGTGGTGATGGTTTTGATGGAGGTGAGAGACTGAGAGAGTGTGATGAACATGGTGTTAGTTCAGTTGTTAAATTGAAGATTGTGTGTTGTCTTGATGAGGATCACTAATATTTTACTGGCCAAGAACTCCACAATATGAATCTATGAGACTCCATTGGGTATATATACTATATACCATTTGGGCACCAATCTATGTGTTGCATCTAGAGTTGGTTGTTCGGGTTTCGGGTTGGGTTAATGTTGAATTTTTATTAAGATCGAGTTGAAAAAAACTTAACTTCAATTCTGTTTAACCACCAAGGGTGGCGCAGTTGGTTAATCTAACTGTGTGAGTGGGAGGAGGTCTCTGGATCAATTCTCAACTTTAGGCTAGGGTTAACAGAAATAGTCTCTTTCGTGAACACTATTGGTTACTTGTATATATACACCTTTAGGCCGTAATGAATTTTACATGTTAAATATGTGAATTGAGCGGTCTTGGTTTTGAGTCGGTTTGAAAAAACTTAAAACTTGATTGCTACTCAAAATAGGTGTAGGTTGCGGGTAATGAATTTTACTTGTAAAATGTAAGGACTCGTGTGGATATATCCAACCTAGCCAACCCGAAAATTGATGGGATCGAATTTCGAGTCTTTATTGCCAACTCTAGTAATAACATTCGTATTACAACTGATAATTTGAATTTTGAGTCGGTTGAAAATTCACAACATGAATGAGAAAAGTTGTGAGTATTACAAGTAAAACATCTTGTCTGAATTTGCCCAACCCAATCTAAAATTTGATCGAATCCATTTTGTACAATTTACCCTCCAAAAATGTGGGGTCAAATTTTGGGTGCCCACACGACTCTAACACAACCCACAAATGGTATGGATAGAGTTGGCAAGCTGTGAGCAAACGGTCATGCTTGAGCTCAGACAATATGTCCCTAAAAACTATTTATTATCATGAACTTTCAAATTTGTGTCAAATGTTATGGTCTGTGTAGGATGAACAAATTTTGGATGTGTTGGATTTGTTAATCAAATGTTAGAGTTTGTGTTGGATGAAAAATTTGGGTTTGTATTGGATTTCTGTTGGTTGAACAAAAAAAAATAAGTGGAGTTTTCGGGTACCTTTTGGATTTTTCGGCGAACATTTATGAATTTGTTCTTGTATTTTCATGTCGGTGCTGCAATTTTCTGATCAAAGGCACGTCGTTGCATTGCAATTATTTGGGTGGAGGGCTTGCTTCAGTCAGAGATGACAAATTCTCTGTGTTGTTTGAGTTTGCTTGGAGAAGAATATAAAGCTTGAAAAAGCAAAAGTCTCTTCCACTAAAGTTTTATGGTTATTGTATCTCTCTAACTCTCTATTTTTATTCTTCAAAATATGAATTTAGTTTAGACATTATTGAGAATGAGCATGGAAGTAGTGAGTTTTATTATTTGCTTATTTGATTTCTCTTCATCTATGTCTAGGTAAGTTTTTATTATGAGTGGATTGTGAGTCATAGAAATTGTGATTGTTGGTCAAATTAATGTGATTGTTTATGAGTAATTGTTCTTAGTTATTTCTTTGAATTAATTGATTTTAGGTGTTGAATTGTGAAACTTCACCGTTGATATTTAGTATTTTGCAGGTGTTTGGGAACAAACCTTGGAATCATGGATTGAAATTCAAAAATTGGAAGGTGTAAAGGGTACATCAATTCTCTAGAGCTTCCATTGATTCTCATAGCTCGGTTTGTATTGTTGAACATTGAATCTTCTTCAGGCGTAATGACTTAGCCTCGGGAATGTCGGTTCAAGTGCATGGCCTTGTGAGTGACAAACTTGTGTCATGACACTTTGAGTGAATTAACATCTAAACCTAAACTTGATTAATTGACCACAATCACTAGTTATAGGAGAAACAATCCACACCGCTTTTGTATCTCATCTCTTAACATCTACATAGCATTTGTGACATTCACTTGAATCATTGTACATATTCTATCTTTATTTTATCACGTGGGACCAAGTGGTTAATACCACTTTGGATTTCCTCAGAGATCTCAAGTTTGAGTCTCATTGTTGACAGTATGAGGTGGGATTTGTGGGGTGGGGTTCAGGGTGACGCTCCTTTTGGGAGTGAGAAACATTGTTATTTCGAGTATGATGTCTCGTTGCTTATAAAAAAAATCTACTTTACATGTTTATCACACTTCAAACAATTCATTTCATAATGCATTTATTTCAAAAATTTTAAGAACCTTTGAGTTCAATTAATTATTACATCACATAATCGAGTCATGGTCCATGTGGATTTGATACTCGAGCTCCTAAATAGCTCAATATTACTTCAACGTAATCGGTACACTTGATGAACACGTGTCACTAGACACATGCCCAAAAAATTCTGAAATTCCAAAAACACCATTCATTTTACCCTTCTTCTAGTTTAATAACAAGATCATCATTATTCGTCGAAAACTTTAAAATTTTACCGGAAACTTTAAATCCTTGCCGAAATCTGAGTGTTTTTGCAGAATAATTCAATTGTTGCTAGAAAATTCGAATTTGAAAAGGAAACAAAAATTGCCTTTTTTTGTCAATTTCGATTTTCAACAAATTAACAATTCAATTCAAAATTTAATAAACAAATCAATCTAAAATTTAATCCACAAATCTCATACATTGATTAAACAATTTAATAAAAAAAAAAATGAACCCAACCCAAATCTTGTGTAGCGTCCCTGCCATGACCAGAGCTCGTCGGAGCATCAACATCTCAGCATCTCGTTGGAGCAACACAAATCCAGTGTAGAAAATCTGGTGGATCTGAACCATCACCAACCAGGAGGAGCTCACGGTGTTGTTCTCGCCGTCTAAGTCCGACACTAGAGATAGAGCAGAGGATAACGAAGCCGATTAGAGAATAAGAGAACGAGATGGAGCTCGTGGCCTCTGGAGACCACCACCCAGCCCGCTGCAGCTCCGGAGCTTGCTCAGACCGTCATCGATGACCGGAGGAGTTAACGTCGTGTGCTTGTCAGAGTTTTCGTACGTTGTGATCGCCGCCGTTAGAGCTCGACATAGCTAGAGTGGCTGAGAGAGCAAGGAGATTAAGGGCTTGTTTGGTAACACTACTAAGATGTGTACATGGATAGAATTTGATTGTGGTGTTTGCTTATAAAGAGCTTTTGAATAGCTTTTGTAATAATTACCATTTTTGGAGAAACAAAAGTAGACAGATAGATATTTGTGTATTCCACGTATGCCCAAATTTTGAAATGTTGATTGGTTATATTGTCCCTCTTAATAGAAAAGGCCAGCATTTTCAATATATAAATTGACTGTTATTAGAAAAAAACTTGACATTTAAAAAGGAAAAGTTGACCTATATAGATCAAAAATTGGTTGTTCTTATAAAAATGTTGATCTTTTTAGTATGGCTTAATTACAGTTTAGTGCCCTATAGTAGACATATTTTGCAATGGCTTGTCCTAAACTTTTTTTTTATAACTTTGCAGTGCCTTAATTTTTCATGAGCTCTTTCCGTCCATGAAAATTGATGGAAACTGTCATTAAATCGGTCACGTGCACAACACATGTTGAATATATTTCAAAAATAGTCAAAAAGCCCTTAGGGTTTTACTTTCTTGCCGAAAATTAAACCGGCCACCACACGGCTTCATGTCGATGATGAGAATCTGACCACATCGCCACTTGGATTGAATTTCTGACACTTTCAGGATGCTCTACCATCAATTTCGGCAACAAATCATCTCAGATTTACAGCCAATTGATGCTAGAAGATTTTTCGGCCACCACACGGCTCCGTGTCGATCTCTTTCCTCGACGACAGCCCGACCACACCGCCACTTGGATTGAATTTCTTAAACTTCAAGGATGCTCTACCATCAATTTTGGCAACAACCCACCTTAGATTTACAACCAATTGATGCCAGAAATTTTCCGACCACCACACGGCTCCGTGCCGATCTCTTTCCTCGACGAGAATCTGACTACACCGCCACTTGGATTGAATTTTTGACACTTCAAGTATGCTCTACCATTAATTTCGGCAACAACCATTGGAAAAATTGCTTACGGCAGCCATTTTAGGTGATCAGAAATTTGGAGAAAAAAATCATAGAGAAAAGAAGAAGAAGAAGGCTCTGATAGAGGCAATTTGGTCCTTTTACAATTTAACGGACGAAATCTTAACGGAAAGAGCTCATGAAAGATTAGGGCACTGCAAAGTTACAAGAAAAAGTTTAGGGCAAAGTCATTGCAAAATGTGTCAAATATAGGACACTAAACTGCAATTTAACCCTTTTAGTATTTAGGTTGATTGTTTTTTTAAAAAAAATTGACCTTTTTTAGTGCAAAGGTTGTACATTAATATTTGGGTATAATGGACATAACCCCTATGGAGTTTCCACGAGTTGCAAGGAACCCACATCTGGTATTGATTTAAGCACAAAATCCACCAAACATTTCCATTCCGTTAAGTTGGATGGAAATTGTGACGGAAAAGATCATGTGTTATGCACATGCTTTGTATATTTTTTGTAATGACCTGTCTACCCTTCTTCTTCATCACATCTTGAATTGATTGAAGAACAACTAAGAACATTGAAGATTTCGGTGCCAGAAACTTCAAGTCTTTGAAGATTCCAGCAACTATTTGCATATTCCGGCTAAATAAATAATTTTCCGCGAACATTATGATTTTCCCAACTATTATCATGAGTTCTCCAACAGTCCCTATGAATTTTCTGGCGAACCTCATGAATTTTCCAACACATGTTAAAATTCTATTTCGAATCAAATTTCATTCCAAAATTCCAACAAAAAAAATCCACAAGACTTGAAACTAAATAAATTTTCATTAAAAATTTACCATTTACAATTGAAATGAAAATCAACAATGAACAACAACAAAATGAACAACAACAATGAACAACAACAAAATGAACAACAATGAAAATCAACAATGAACAACAACACTGAACAACAAAAAAAAATGAAAACCAAAACCAAAACAACAATGAACAACAAAAAATTATGAAAATCAAAACCAAAATGCATGGTCAGATCTGGCCGATCTCCATCCCGCCGTGCTGCTCCATCCCGCCGCCGCTACTTGATCTCCATCTCCATCTTCATCGCCGACCATGGCCATCGCCGGACATGCTCGATCTCCACGCCACGTCGTCACCTCTCAGATCTGGTCGAGCCCGTCGACCACCCCAAGTCGTCGCCGCGATGGAGCTCGCCATCGCCGGACTTCATCGGAGCTTCGGCCATTAACGGAGATGGATGAGCTTCGTCCATGAACGGAGCCGCTGCTGCTTATTTGTCGTCGTCCGCCGGACTTCATCGTTGGAACCGTTGAGAGGGTTAGGGTTAGTGTTGGTTTGAGAAAGATTACGAGAGAGAAAGAGAGGATGTTTCAACTTCTTTTATTTTCTTTTTCTTTTTCTTATACTTAAAGGCTTGTTTGGCTCTAACAATAAAATCAAACTAAGGGGTAAAATAGTTTTTTTCTACGCATACTAATGGTGAGTTGGATGGAAAACATTATTAGTAAGTTTTGATGGGTTTTGTGCTTAAGTCAATAATAGAGGTGGGTTGTTTGCAACTCGCGGAAACCCCATAGGGGTTATGTGCAATTTACCCTTAATATTTATATGCATGAACTTTTTTGTCATTTTACTTATAACATCCATATAGAAATCCAAATTTTGTTTGTTTTTGCTTTAGAACACAAAAACCCTACTATTGGCTTCTACCAACTTTTTTTAGCAAACATGAATACTTTTATAAGCTACTTTGAAGTTGCTTTTGACTTTTGAGTAGTGTTACCAAACAAGCCCTAAGACATTAGGATTTGTTGTTTGTTTGTTTTTCATTTAAAGTCAACTACGGGTTTGTTTGACTGTAGTTTTATTTGAGTTATTAGGCTATTTTAGTCTTTTTGCCTTTTAACTGACGATGAGATGAACAGAATGGACTCTGCATAGTTCATGATATTTAAAAGTAAAAAACAATAGTTCAGGGTATCCATGTGTAAAAGATGTCAAGTACAAGATGGGCACGTGATTATCATTTCAATTTATGTGTTGTTTTTGACACGACATGTGCACAAAATTACAACTTTATCATTAAATATCAAGTTATAAATGAGTAGCACACTTGCGTGGAAATGGACACAAATGCAAAATAATTGTATAAAACTATTAGAATATTTGACATAAAACATTACGTGAACCCCATTTTATTCAACTTAAATTTACATCGTCTCATGAATTATGACCCAAATCATCTCCCACAAAAGACATTCATACACAAACTGAAAACCAAAAATTAAAAATAGGACATAAGATTCATCAAGAGACAGCTAAATGATTTGGGGGATTAGACTGGATATTACTATTATTCTATTAATATTACAGTGTAAATACCAAATTATTTTAATTAATAAAATCAACAAGGCTAAAAACCAAGATTTCATGACAAAAATATCAATATCTAACTCATAGATTAGAGCTGTTTCATTATTGGCAATTGATGTATCAATGATTCATAAATTTAGGAGAATTCTTTTGGATTAAAGTGGTTATCATATTTGGTATGAGGTTCAGTTTAATTAACTTTATGTATATTTATATTTATGATGATACATGAAATTTCATATTTAGTTTGATCGATATAGAGTCGACATGTATACTTGAAGTTGCATACACTCATTCACAATTTTAGTGCAAAAGGCAGGAAGTGTGTGTACCTCAAACCGAGCCTAAATCGAATATGGGTTCACTAAAAATGAATGAAAGGAGTCAAATCGAAATCCAAATAGACCTGAAAAGATCACTTAAACCCTAAATAGATTTGTGACACTTTTTGCGCCCAATTTCACTTTCTTGGGGGTTGAGCTAGATTACATGGGCGACCTTGCTTGGTCGCGCCCCCTTCAAAATGTCATTTGGAGACCCTCATCATGTGTGACCTCCACATGGGCCTCCAACCCATATGGTTGTTAAATTTCAATAATGGGCTACAAACAATGGCTTGAGCTTTTACTACTAAAAGATCAACTTTATTAGTATGGTTTGACTTCCTTCATTATATTTAGCTCACTCTCTTTATATTTATCTTATGTGGGTGGACAATACTCACTTCAACACTGACATGCTACACGTGGGACCCCAAAACCATATGGGTCAACACGCGGTCGCGCCCCCTCATGCGTCCCTCCAAGACACACAGACCCTCATGTGGGCCTCCAAGACGCACACGCACCACCAAGACGTGTGCCCATGCACACAAACTCTAAGTCCATGCCGTACTATTCAAGACCATGACAATGTATCACTTGGATTCCCGAGTTATCAATGCATCTTGGTTCACAAAATTTTTCTATGTAAGACATATCCAATTGGTAACCTTTCAGACTCCCATATATTACGTGTGTAAGTACTTATGGATACTCCGACATGGTACGCCCTAGAGAAACTTCTAAGGCTTGTTCCTCTAATGACCTACAAGATTGTAGTCGCAAGGACTTTAAGATCATTGCATCATCACAATAATATTATCAACACCTCATCAATGGGCATTGACACCACATCATTTTTACATCATCATGAACTGTACATGAAATCATCAAGCCCACTTCCTTCCAATCAGAAAGTGACACATCGTCTCCCCTCACTTCAACATATTGACTTTGTGAGTGTAAATACCCCTAAATCTATGAGGTATAGATCATTTTTTGAGACATTGGAGTTTCATTTGTGTCATTTACACAACTTGAGCTCTCTAATGTTCTCTCAAGTTCTCACATACACGTACATGCCCCTATTTCACAATAAAAAAATATTCTTATTGTCACGCCCATAATCAAGATCAAGTGTTCATGTGAAAGTTCATCCAAAAATATCTTATGCATAAAAGCTCATATACAAGACTACAACATCTACCAGAGTTCTATATCAAGGGTAAATTACAGACAGCTCATATGAACTTGTCACTTAAAACGCCTAGCCCCGTATAAGTAAAGTTCATTTCAATTAATCACGTAGAAGTAACCACTTAACGGAATCTGTTAAGTTTTGGATGAAAAATTCACCTCTCTCATCACATGCTTTGCATGTGACTTTTTTATTTTTTGTAAATTCCTAAAATACCCTTCTTAATAATATATCCAATAACATTGGATGATTCTGGTGCTGGAAAATTCAAGTTTTTGATGATTCTGACACCAAATTCCAGATTCCGGCGAGTTGTGCAGATTCCAGCCAATTTTTTGTTGTTCAATTTGAAGTTTATTCATTTTTTTTTTCATTGTTATTAAAATATCATAATTTAAGAAATGGTTTCACAAAACTACAGCAACACTTACAAAATCAAACTACAACAATTACATACAATCAGTTATGAAC
>JAYMTA010001539.1:0-19580 GCA_036897625.1 Pelargonium cotyledonis
ATATATTTATATGTGTGTGTTTTGTAAATTCGTATCCGATTCGAAATTCGAATACAAAACAGTTTTCAAATTTTTATTTTTTTTTGTTCCAGAATTTTTGGTTATAATTATGCATTATTCAAAAAAATTATAATTATAATAATGTTCCTCTCGAAAAGTTTTATGAAACCAAAAAAACCGGATATCCGAGCACGAAGATATGAATTTTTAAAGTTTAGATCGTAAAATAAAAAGTAACTTAACGGTAAAACGGACGGAAAATGACGGAAGGTACGATCGGGGTTCACTTTCAAATAATAGAGGTATTAATTCAGTTCATTTCAAAGTATGGATACTAATTTGATCCATTATTGATAATACAGATATCCCTGGGATAATTAATCCAAAAGAAAATAGGAAAATTTAAATATGTAAAGCAAAAAAGTGGGGAAGAATGAGATATTAGAGATTAGCATTGCATTGCATTGCATTGCATTGCAGGCACAACATAAGCATAAGCATAAGCATAAGCATAGGATAAGAAAGATGAAAACAAAAAAATCTGACAAAGAAATGAAAAAAAGTTGTGGTTGCAATTTGCCTATCAATCCCCATCTGCTCCATCCCTGTCAAACCCAACTTTTGGTTGCAACTGGTCTTCAATCTTATTTTTCACTAAAAAATAATTCCTAATTTTGAGGTCAAGATATAAAGATTAGCCCTAAAAAGGGGAAAAAACCAAATCAAATTATAAATAAATGAAAGATGGGTACAAAATCAATCTATCCATCTCCCCAAGAATCAAATGCTTTTTTCCTTTTCATTTTTATTGCTTATGGTCTGAAATCCCCCACCTTTTAGCAGCAAAAAAGGTATAGGCAGAAGCTTCAGACAAAGAAAAAGATAAGATCAATTGACCACAAAACCCTGGTGTCTAGATATGGTAGATGGTTGAGGGAGAGTTGGTGAAATTGGGTTCTTGATTTGATTTGGTTTTTTGGAGATGTCAAGTGGTGGGTGTAGCATAGTGTGGTTTAGGAGAGATCTGAGGGTTGAAGATAACCCAGCACTGGCAGCTGGGGTGAGAAGTGGTGCTGTGATTGCTGTTTTCATATGGGCACCTGAGGAAGAAGGCCATTACAACCCTGGAAGGGTCTCAAGGTGGTGGCTCAAGCACAGCCTGGCTCGTCTTGACTCCTCTCTCAGGAGCCTTGGTACACATCTCATCACCAAGAGATCTACTGATAGTGTTTCCTCTCTCCTTGAGATTATTAAGACCACTGGTGCTAAACAAGTCTTTTTTAATCACTTATATGGTTAGTTTCTCTCCCTCTTTTCCTGTTAATTTCTTTGATTTCTCTACTGTTTTTCACTATGTTTTTACCATCCAGCTAGGCTCTTGATTTTAGTTGGATTAATTTTGGGTTTTCTTATATATATGTTTATATGTAGATCTTGTAGGTTGACTCTGAAGTTTTGAATATTTTAATAGTTTTGTTGGACTAATAAGTTGTTCTTGTTAGTGTTTGTTTTTAAATGAATTGAATATTACTGTGCTTTGAGTTTTCTATGATTGTTAAACTTCACTGATTCCTATACTTGTTGCATATGCCATATGGTGCTTTCCCAATTGACTGTAGCTTATCTTCAGATATTTGATTTTCCATAAGATCATTAGTTTTTTTGGAGAAATGAATTGGGATCATAGCATGCCCCTTTTCTTCAGTGAGTGATATGGTTGTCTCCAACTGAATTTACTGCATCCAGTATTTCTGATTCAGTTGTGGTTTGTACTTGTTATTTGATCCAATTGAATTTGTGAGTACCATTTTTAGTAATAGAGTATTTAGTAGTTTATCTACTCTTGAAAAGAACAAACAATGCTCCATTTTTTCATGAACTTGTCAATTCTTAAATTTTCAAGTAATTGGTGTGGAAGGCAGAAATATTATTGGCATTTCAACATTTCGTGGCTATTTACTGTGTTTCAGATCCATTGTCGCTCGTTAGGGATCACCGGGCAAAGGAGGTTTTAACTACTCAAGGAATTGGAGTGCGTTCTTTTAATGCTGATTTGCTCTATGAACCATGGGAAGTTAATGATGCTCAGGGGCAACCCTTCTCAACCTTTGCTGATTTCTGGGAAAGTTGTCTCAGCATGCCTTATGACCCAGAGTCTCCTCTTCTCCCACCTAAGAAGATAATTTCAGGTATGGACCACTTTCGGATCTGTTCATGAAGTTTATACTATCTTCTTCATCCCAGCAGAAATGAAATTATTTTTTTGACTCTATGGGCTTAAAGATTGGAAAAACAATTTTGCAGTAATTATTAGTTTGATATCAGAGAACATTGCAATTATCACAGAACATTTTCGAACATACTTATTGATAACATAAACTATACACCCATAACAGGAATTTACTACCTTTTTTCATGTGTATTGCTGCACAACTCTATTTAATGGTCTGTCAAACTCATCATTGCTGAAGAATCATAAATTGTATGTGCCTTCCACTTGATCATAATAGCCTGTAATACCATATTCGTTGTGACATGCTACACTGTTTTTACACAAGCCATTACCTGCTTTCAAATATCATTTTCTTTCCTTCAGGTGATGTATCGAGGTGCCCCTCAGACACATTGGTATTTGAGGATGAATCAGAGAAAGGAAGCAATGCACTTCTTGCTCGAGCATGGTCACCTGGTTGGAGCAATGCTGATAAGGCTCTGACCACATTCATTAATGGACCATTACTTGAGTACTCTCAGAATCGCAGGAAGGCTGATAGTGCCACAACCTCGTTTCTTTCTCCCCATTTGCATTTTGGTGAGGTGAGTGTGAAAAAAGTTTTTCATCTCGTCCGCATCAAGCAAGTACTTTGGGCCAATGAAGGGAACAAGGCTAGTGAAGAGAGTGTGAACTTATTTCTCAAGTCTATTGGTCTTAGAGAATATTCAAGATACATGAGTTTTAACCATCCTTACAGTCACGAGAGGCCTCTTCTTAAGCACCTTCAGTTCTTTCCTTGGATTGTAAATGAAAGCTATTTTAAGGCTTGGAGACAAGGTAGAACTGGTTATCCATTGGTGGATGCTGGCATGAGAGAATTGTGGGCCACTGGTTGGCTGCATGATCGTATACGATTTGTGGTTACTAGTTTCTTTGTGAAGGTTCTGCAGCTTCCATGGAGATGGGGAATGAAATATTTCTGGGATGCCCTCTTGGATGCTGATTTGGAGAGTGATGCTCTTGGCTGGCAGTATATAACTGGAACTCTGCCTGATGGTCGTGAACTTGACCGCATAGATAATCCGCAGGTGCAGTTAATCACTTTAGTCTGGTGAATCTACATTTTGTTTCTTGATTCTGACAAACATACCACAATCACATCTCTTGATTCTGACGAAGGAAACCCATTTAATGTCATTAGCATTCTATGCCTTCTAACATGATTCACTTCCAGCCTTCTGATTTATGTGAACTTAGATGTTCTAGCTAGAAGAAGTGTTTACAGTGTTACTACTCAGTATAAAATATGTTTGTTTCTGATTCTTGAACCCCAACTCACAGTGAACATTTTAGAATAGTGCCATCATAGGCATACAGTGAACATTTTAGAATAGTGCCATCATAAGTAACATTTAATCGCGTTTTTTCATGTAAATCCTGCACTTTGAAGTTTAGACAAAATTCTTGTGTTTATGGTTGGCAGCCTTGATTTTTCATCTTGATCAGTTTTTCTGGACCATTTTAAGGTAATGTTTTGTTTCTGTGGAGCATGATGAAGTTCTAGTAAAGGGTTCAGCATGCAGTGGACATACTTTACTTTATGCTATCAATCTTGCCAAATTAAAATCTGTTTCTAAATGGTATTAGCTATAGCTTGGAATATTTTCTCATCTTTTCTTATTACTCTTGAACAGTTTGAGGGTTACAAGTGTGATCCTAACGGAGAATATGTAAGGCGGTGGCTTCCTGAACTAGCTAGACTACCAACTGAATGGATACACCATCCGTGGAATGCACCATGGTCTGTACTTCAGGCTGCCGGAATTGAGCTGGGATCTAATTACCCTCTTCCCATTGTGGGGCTAGATGAAGCAAAAGTTAGGTTGGAAGAAGCACTTACCCATATGTGGCAGCAAGAAGCAGCTTCAAGAGCTGAGATTGAGAATGGCACTGAGGAAGGTCTTGGAGATTCCTCTGAATCAGCTCCATTTGCCTTCCCTGAAGACACACAGATGGAGGAAAATCATGAACCCATGGGGAACAACTTCTTGAATCCTACAGGTCGGCGTTACGAGGATCAGATGGTCCCGAGCATGACTTCTTCCATTGTGAGAGCAACAGAAGAAGAAACTTCTTTGAATCTTCCGGACTCAACACAAGATAGTAGGGCAGAAGTGCCAGCAAATGTAGTCGATCAAGAACCAAGAAGAGACGTATTAAATCAAGGGGATACACCGATGGTTCATAGGAACAACCCTCCTTTGCCACACTACAATATTGGAGTAGGGCTGCGAAATACTGAGGACTCAACTGCAGAGTCTTCAAGTAGTAGTAGGAGAGAGCGAGATGGAGGTGTAGTTCCAGTCTGGTCTCCTCCGACTTCTAGTTACTCAGAGCAGTTCGCAGGGGATGAAAGTGGCGTTGGAGCAAGTCCGTCTTACTTGCAGAGGCATACACAGTCTCATCATATAGTAAATTGGAGGCGGCTTTCTCAAACTGGGTAATAGCTTCTAGTGTCCAGTACTTTCTATACATGAATGCAAAAACAGTTTGTCCTAGGAACAGGTTTATATATATTTTTTTACTACATGTCTTGTGTTGTTGTACATGCAGAAGGTTTGGAATTGTTCCACTGCTGTCCTATTAGTATAAAGGAGTTTTCATAAATCCTAAAACATTTTACGATGCATCAACTCTTGAAAGGATTAGATGGTGAAAGTGTGAAAAGATAAAGCAATGTATATAATACAGTTCTAATTGCCCTTGAAGTTGCTAAATTGATCTCTTTTCCAACAGGTAAATCCCTTGCACAAACAGCAGGACAAGTAGCTACAAGGTTAGAATGCAATGCCTCCAGGCATATGGTGAATCATTATCCCAGATTCATGTCCATTGACTTGATCTGTCTGACCCAATCAGCCATTAACCTTGTATGCTATGCACACCAAATTCCTTTTTCTTCGTATCAAACACGTAGCTCTGCTGTATAGTGCTATTTATATTGTTCTCTGATTCGGAAAAGAGAGGAGGAGAAGTCAGGGTAGGGATGTCTAATAAACACAGGTTTGCACATTCTCGTTATATCGATTAGGCAGTTTATTCTAATCCCATTATTTTTCTCTCTCTATCAGCAACATTACTGACTGCTTGTAGGTATAATTAAACATGTAAATTTAACTTGGTGATGGCTTATTCTGGGAGTATTTGTCTCCTTTGAAGCTTTCTTCTCTGGATTTATTTAGCTTAAAGCTGTGTCATGTACAAGATCTAAAACTAGATCAAATTATTCAATAAGTTCTCTAGTACATGACAGTTATTTTTTTGTATCCTGGTGGTTGAACTTGATACTAGCTATTTTCTAAGATTGATTTCTAAAATAGATGTCTATTTGTTTTTCCAAAGGACTTTTCTTGAGCTTTACACGATTTGCAGGAGTAAATGTGTCTATGGATCACCATGAGAGTAGAGGTCATTGTATGTGTTTTTGGTTCTGTCCAGTGATTTCTGGGTCTGAGGTTTTGGTACCCTGAGAACAGTGTACACCAGAGTTGCAGCAAGGGCTCCAACTATAGGAGCTACAACAAAGACCCAAAGATTCTTATAAACTCCAACTGCAACCGCGGGGCCTATGCTCCGTGCCGGGTTCATGGAAGCTCCAGTAATTGGCCTGCATGAAAGTTGGTGTTAAATTTACTTTTGTGGAGTTGCAAAGAGACAAATGGATGGTAACAGGTTGGTTTTACTGAATCCTTACCCAGCAATCATGACATTAAACAATAGAGTGCCACCAATTGCAAGCCCAGCTAGGTCCTTGCTCTGCAGTTGAGTAGGCAATCAAATAAGTTAAAGGATGAGATGAAACTGTGATACAGTATAGCAGAGAAACAATGAAAACCAACAAACATACAGCTCGGGGATCGCTTCCCGCGCCACAAATGGTGAACATCAAGATGAAAGTGATGATGAATTCCCAAGTGATGGCTTCAAGATCAGTGGTTGAGTCCTTGTACTGAGTCATGGTTGCTGCAATACTGTCTTGCTGGTCATTGAACAGCAGCTTGAGAGTGAGGCTTGCCATTGTTGCACCCAACAACTGGGACAGCACATACAGAGGAACCTAAACAAATCAAACATATCATTGTACTATATACCACCAAGGCACCAAATGACTAATGAGAATGTTGTATGTATTTGTAAATTCCTCTTACATGTTTCCATGGGAATTTACGTGCAGCTGCGAAGGCGATGGTCACTGCAGGATTGAAATGTGCGCCGGAGACATGCCCGAGTGCATAGATCAATCCCATGAGCGCAAAACCCCACACCATTGCTATGCCCACAATGGTAAGGTTCTGTACTCTGTTCACCATAGCAGACCCGCAACCAGCGAATATGAGAATGTAAGTACCCATCAGCTCCGCCACAATCTGCACACGCGCGTGCGCGCGCACACACATATATGTATTCAAGTCATCGCAAAAAGTAAATGTAGTTGATGAATTGCATGATTATATGGATGTTATGTTACCATTTGAAAATGAGATGGAGAATGATGAAACTGTGGAGGCTTTTGGGTGGCCTTTGCATCTTCCTTGCAAGATGTGTATATTGAAGAAGCATTATCAAGTGTAACAATGGATGGAGTGTCCATGAAATTAAGTAGTCTGAAAATTGATCTCTATTATATCAATCGCTCATTAGTTTCAAGTCTTATATAGAGTGAGTGAATTTGCACAAAAAAAAAACAGTAGTAGCATCCTATAATGGACTGCCCTTTCTACTACAAGACATTGGTAGCATTGTTGGAGGAACTAAAGTTGTAAACATAAATTTATAATCTTAATTAGTTACATCATGGTAGTGCAACATAGTATATTAATGTAAGTTAATTACTGAACGACCGGCCTAGTTTCAGTTTCATTTTAGTTAAGGGTATAGAAAATAGTATCTGGCTGGGAATCAACTTAAAAATGCTTCCACATCGATCCGACTTTATGTTGTGTTTCACTTTCATTTGTTGCTTTCAAAATTTATGTTTTTTTTTTTAACAATGCAAAGTGTTGCACTAGTTTAATATAAATCTGCCAGCGGAGTGGAAATGTATATTCCTGTCTTGGTTTAATCGTCCGCAGGATTACGGGTCGCAACCAAGGTCCTCACCTTGTCGGGTCACCTCCAAGGCAGCAAACCGAAAACTTTTCATCTACAAAATCAAAGATGTAGATGTTATGGAATGTTGAGCAAGCATGTATGCACTGTTTAGTCATGCAATGCAATCAAAGAGTGGTTGCAATTGGAGCATGCCTTCCAACATTTTCACATTGTAAATGCTGAAAATATACACATAGATATATGGGCGACATGGATATTCACAAACAAACCGCATGTTTTGCATTTGTGCTGGTACTGGCACAAATAGCTTTGATGTGGACATGGTGGAGACTAGATTTGAGCTTTAACAATTGATTTGGATCCACCCTTACCCTAGCTAGGGTCTTTGGGCTCAAACTTCAACTCCACGCCACCAATGTTCCGCTAACTCAATTCCAAGTTTGCATTTGAAAAAATGGTATAAGCATTATGTAAATTATCAGTTTAAGTAATTAATTTGATTGAAGATAAAAAAAAAATATATATGGCCTTCCTCCCAAGTGAGAGTACCAAACTAGGAGTTTGGCTTGTGCAAGAGTTTTTGTGGTGTTTGTAGTCGATGACGGCTATAAAAGCAACCGGTAACGTGCGTTTAGGGTTACAGAATTCCCATTTCTAAAAAGACGACTTCCATAAGGGTGGTGGTGCCAGAACAACGACAGGTCTGTGATTGTTAATGGCGTTGATCAATGGTGACAGCGGGACAAGGTCGTGCGGTGGCAGCCACGGTGACGAAGGGAGGATCCGTGCATTGAAGGTGGACAAGGGCAAAGACGTGAACGCCGAAATGGTTAGGGGCGGGGAGACGCTGGCAGTTGAGGACGATCTGGTGGTCCTTTCTACGACTCCGGCGACGCGCCGGTTGCTAAGCCGTCGGGGGAGGTTGATAGGTTTGTCGGTAGATTCCTGGTGGAGGTCCTAATCAATTTTGCTAATATGCAACATGTATTAGCTTGGATTTGGAGACCAAAAAAGGGTGTCACAGTCAAAGAACTATATGATCCGACGTCAAATCCATGCAAGTACGTGAGATACTTTTTCGAGTTTTATGATCCGGAAGATGCGTTGAAAGTGGAAAATTTCCATGAATCACCTACAAAGGAAAGGTGTTGCTGCTTGAGAGGATCAAGGCAGAGGATGATCCTTATACCATGGAGATCAACAACCTAGACATGTGGATTAATCAAGCTAGGGGCATACCTCTAGGATATATATACACGTCCGAGCGCCTATGCACTGATCTAGGGAACACGGTGGGTAAGTACTTGGAAGTGGATCCAAACAATTTTAGGGGAGGATGAAGATCTTATGCTCGCATCCGGATCCGTTTCGATGTACGCAACCCAGTGAGAAGGAAGGCAAAGCCGGTGATTGCCAACACAGGCTCTCACATAGTGACGTTTCAATATGAGCGTGTCCCCACATTTTGCTTCTACTACGATCGTTTGGGCCACACTGAACGTGATTGTGAGCAACACAAAACTGGACAGGCACCGGGATAGGAGATGGCATATGGTATGACCCTGGTGGCGACTAAAGGGAGACGGTCCTCCGTGGGGCGCAATGGCTTTGTTCGGGACTTGACCAGCAATGTGAGTCACCGGCCCCATTGGTGGAACCGCCTATTACAACAGCCTTGAGGGATGAGCAGGAGACTAGCACTCGAGTGACGATAGTGTTTAAGAGGAAGCACGAAAAATGGTCATGGCGGGGAGAGTGAGAAGGTTATGGGTAAGGAGGTCCCAACCCGAAGTGGCGGTGGAGGCCAACCGACGGGGCTAGGATTGACAGAGTAGATGGTGGAGAACGGCGGCGTGAATGGATGGGTCACGTACGCCTTGGTTGTAGGTCTGGTCTTGGATTAGGTGACGGAACGGGGGAGGTGGTCACACTAGTGCCCCTGTTTGTGCTCCCTAGTCCCTCTTCGGGGCTTTTCTTGCATCGGGTCTCTTGGCTTTGTTGGCCTTAGTTTGGTTTATGTTGCTTGTTAGATCGGTTTTATTTTGTTTTGCTTTAGTTGGCTTTTGTTTCTTGCTCTTTGTACCAATGTTTTGCCTTATTAATGAAGTGTTCTAAAAAAAAATTGATTGAAGATGAGTCACCAATAAAAATAAATAACATTAATTAAAATGTTTTGAGACCGATAAAATGATCGGTTATAACAAATAGACATATATATTTGGTACCCAAAGTTATAGTGAATATTCATTCAATGTGGTACCCGAATTTTTACTGTATTCAATCTAATACTCAACGTTTTGTTTGATCTCAATTTGGTGTTCACTAATAGTTGGCATTAATGGTTTCATTAGTTTTTGCTAACGGAATCTTTTTTTAAAACTACAATGAGTTTAAAACTAATGAAACCATGACAACTAACGGTGAACACCAAATTAAGTTTAAAATAAAATATTTGATATTAATCGGATATTAGATACAAGGTTGAGCAGTACATATAATGCTAGTCTAATTTGAGATTCTAAATAGCCATTGATTTATAGGCATATCTGTCCTAAGTGGAGGACATCAATTCCATGTTTTCAATACCTCTAGGCTCCATCAACCCTACAACCTCATCAATAATTGACATGCACACATCAGCTGAGATTCTGGAAATTCAGCTTCTTGAATCCGCAATAGTTGAATAGACAAAATGTGAGACAAATTACAGTACATATAACAAGTAGAGCTTAAAAATCTTTCTTCTTCTCATTTATGTACCTATATATGAAACTATCTTTTCTAAATTTATATACTCGTCTTTTTCAAAATGAGTGTTTTGTACAACTTTTTTGTGTGTCTAAAAAAGACCATTCGTTTTCATTTTTATGAAGTTTGTTAAAACATGAACTAACAATAACATACATACAATAAATTAATTAGTTTTTATTGAGTTTGTTCAGAACATTTGCTCATGAAGATTCAAATGTAATTATATAACACTAACTAACTAATTATTTCCAAGATGGAAACAAGTAAACTCATTTTGGGATGAGTACTAGTTAATTTTTTTCTTTTTTGTTGTCTTAAACATGATGTATTCAGCGATCAACATGTGATCAATATCTTTAAAACATAAACGAAACTCAAACTAACTTTCATACGTGTTAAATATGATCACTACAAGAGCGGTAAATTCCTACCAAATTTGAATTCAATTGTATACTCTAAAAATCAAAGTCGAGACTTTTAGTTAAACTCGTATTTTGCTCCAACAACTCGGAGTTCATATTATATATTTGTGGAAAAGCTAGGATGAGAATGATGAGAGTGGAAATAGTGGTTTCTTGTAGGTATAGGCAGTAGGGCATAAAGGCAGCATAAATCCCATATGCACATATATATGTTCATTTAACTATTAGCTTATTTTAGTGTCCATTCTTCTTTATCTTTTAGAAGCATCTGATTTTTTGTTTTAGGCAAAGCATCGGATTCCAGGTGGGACCAATGTTCAAGTCAACACTAATCCTCTGGAACAGACACAAACTTGTATATGTTTCCATGAAACCCTAACAAAATGTTCAATGATTAAACCCAAAAAAATAGAGGTAGTTTAAAAAAGAGAAATGCTTCTATATAATCTAACACAACTTGAAAAGGTCAAAGGAAGTGGAACACAAGTTAAAGCCTATGACTTGTTGTCAAATGAATATGGATCAAGAATGCAGTTAATGTATTCAATTCTTTGACCACATAATTTTAGGATTTGAATTATTCCAATATTGCTTTGTTTAATCACTAAACTTGTTTGACATACATTTATTTTATACATATACAAAAATCAAAAGCTAGAAAGACTTGTCTTATGTTTGAGTTCCCAAAGGAATTAAAGAAAAAGACAGAACAAAGTCATTATTTACTTTAAACGTTTGATTAAATAACAATGAAAATCATTTGCAAGAATTTGCTAACTACAGAGGATGATCAATCAAAATAGAAACCTATTTTTCTTAAAATCTATATAATATATTGTTCGTTTATGTAAAATTTCAGTAATTATGTTACATGATTTGAATTTTCACTGTTAGAATATCAATTGTATTAGTAGCTTGCATCATTTTATATATATATATATTATTTGTTTTATATTTATCTAATATGAGATTTATTGCACTCATCTCAACACTCTATCTAATGTGGCCGGAAAAGGGATTATAAAATGTAAAAAGGATTATTAGATGAGACACATAATAGATAAGAATAACAACCTAGCTATTGTAGCATTAGGAGTTGATCAATTCCAAACTGTGAAGCTTGTTAGTAGGGTTGAGTTGTATTATTACTATTTTTTTTTATCAGCAAGTAGTAGCTTTTATTCATAATCGTTGAAAGCGTAAATAAAAGTACAAAAGAAATAGTTATCAGTAACTCAGGCACGAGATAGAATCAGCTAATCAAGTGTCAAAGTCAGAAAAAACAACAAAAGAACTATCAATACAAGTAACCAAAGATAGGAGAAAAACTTGAACTCGAGAGATCGTGTCCTTAACCGAGGGGAAACGAGTCTCGGAACACCAAATCATTACGAGCAAGCCAACTAAACCAAAGAGCAGCAGAACACGTCGCGTCCCAAATTTTCCGGCATAGTACCGAATCATGGCTTAAAGAAGATGACCAAGAAGTTAAAAGGGAGGCACAATTGCTGGGCATAACAGAGACCAGCCCCCACCATTTATAAATAGCCAACCAAATTGTGCGAGACCAACTACAAAACAGAAGCAAGTGAGATGTAGTCTCAATACCGGAATCGCATAGTCGACATGTGCAGTTATAGCTCGCCGGAAAAACTTTGCGAAACACAAGAAAATCGAAGCATGGGACGCTATCAAGTGCCGCAAGCCATGCGAAACATTGGATCTTAGGAGGTATAAAGGCTCTCCAAATAATTTTACTACATGCAAGCCGGAAAGAGGGAGATGATCGGTAAAGCAAATCATAAGCCTTGGTGGTGGAAAACTTACCGGAGCGAGCTTTGGACCATAGTTTCCGGTCAGGAACAGACGGCACTAGATCAAACCCGGTCACCACCGATAAAAAAGAAGCAAAATTCTCCTCCTCCCAAGGCCTTAAACGCCGCCGGAAAATCTGCTGAGGAGATGCAGATTTTAACTTGCCTAACATCTCATGCACAGTAGCTGATTGGTTAGGCACCAAACTATAAAGCCTTGGAAACCTTAATTTCAAAATCTCACCTGGCAACCATAAATCCAACCAAAATCTGCACTGTAACCCGTCCCCAACAATCCATTTAACAGATTTTGAGCCTACCATGTCAACAAACCCCGGGAGTTCACGGAGGTCTAGAAGCGCTTTGAGAACCGGAGAAGGATTATTCGCACACAACTCATCCAAAGACTAAGAGGAAGAAGCTCAACCATACTTCTCACATAACACCGACTTCCATAAAGAATTTGGTTGAGTTGAGAATCGCCACCACCACTTAGCGAGGAGACTTATATTCGCAAGCCGGAGTTGTCTAATGCCTAGACCCCCATGCACTCGTTTCTTGACAACTTGCTCCCATTTGACCTTACAAAATCCACGTTGTGACGACGTTCCCGACCAAAGAAACCGCCTCTCAATAGCTTCAAGTTCAGCTATTACTTTCGAAGGCGCTTTAAAAAGAAACATATAGAATAATGTAAGGGAGCAGAGGGCGGACCTAATAAGCGTGACACGACCTCCAAGTGAGAAATACTTTGATTGCCAAAGAGCTAGCCTTTTACGAAATTTATCAATCACCCCCGACCAAGTACTCACCAATCTCGGGTTTGCACCAAGCTTAAAACCCAAATAATTAATTGGGAAAACAGCGGTTTGGCAGCCCAAAACCGTGACCAGCCTTATGATGCGGTCCTCCGGCAATGCAATTCCAATTAGACGGGACTTGGAAAAATTAATTTTAAGGCCTAACACAATTTTGAAGCTGCGTAAAATCACATGAACATTCGTAATGGAAGAATCCGAACCTGACACATTCATAAAAAGGACGGTATCGTCCGCGAATTGTAAATGCGAAATTGTCGTCGACCCGACCTGGATGCCATGAAAGAGGTTTTGAGCTTCGGATTTGGCAAGAATTAAGTGTAGAGCCTCAGCAACGGTAATAAACAAATACGGAGAAAGTGGGTAACCTTGCTTGATACCTTGAGAAATCTTAAAATCGTTTGATGACGAACCATTGATAAGCACCGATATATACGAGACAAGGCAACAGCAAACCCAGAACCGGAAACGAGACCCGAATCCCATTGAGATTATGCAGAAATCAATAAAATCCCAATTTAAGCGATTAAAAGCTTGTTGGAAATCAAGTTGAAGAACAATCGATTGAACTTTTTGAGATTGAGCCAAATGAATTACCTCCCCCGCTATTAGCACACTATCAAGAAGCTGGCAGTCCTTTATGATGAAGGCACTTTGCGTGTCACTAATTAAGTCGCCAATGTAGGGCTTCAGACGATTTGCAAGCAACTTAGGGATAATTTTGTATGAAGTCGTAACCAAGCTAATGGGCCTATATTCATTGAGGCCTTGCGGGAATCCAATCTTGGGTATAAGAGCTAGAAAAGCCAAACTAAATCCCTTACCTAATTTGCCGGTTTCAAGAAAAGATTGGACAAAAGAAAGCACGTCTGATTGGATAAAAATCCAACAAGTGATAAAAATGTAAGTTATATCCGTCCGGTCCCGGGGCGCGAGAACCATCAAACCCAAACACCACTTCTTTTAACTCATCTAAGCATACAAGCCGCTCCAAATCACCTCTAGAAGCTGCTGACAACGGCTTGAAATCAAGACCTTCAAAAATTAGTCGGTCCGTTGTAGAGGAAGAAAGCCGATGTTTAAAAAAGTCTCGAGCATGGTCTTTAATCCGAACCGGATCCTGAACCCACTGCCCATCAATAACTATTCCGGCCAACAAGTTTTGAGTCTTTCTATAAGAAGCGTATCTGTGGAAAAATTGTGTTTTTATCGCCCTCGGATAACCACCTCACCCGGGATTGCTGCTTCCAAAAACTAGACAACTCCCTCGACTTTGAGAGTAACGAGAGGACAAGAGATTGATGGAGTTCAATCTCGGCTGGTGTTAGCTGACCGGAATCAGCTTTGAGGTCCAGCACATTAATAGCTTGCTCCAAAAAAGTAACAGCCTTATCAACTCGTCCATAAACTGAATCATTCCAATCTCTTAATTTGGCTTTTAACAAGAACAACTTTTTCAAGAGAGGATAAGGAATAGACCTATGAACATCAAACGAGACCCAAGCATTCTTTACCATGTCAAAAAAACTAGGATGAGATACCCAACAATTTAGAAATTTGAAAGGCCTCGGCCCCCAATCGACTTGCATAACAGTGAGGGCAATGGGACAATGGTCCAAACATCCTCTTAGATAACTAATTTGAATAAAATTATCGAGTGACGAAGGCCAAACCGAAGAGACAAGAATACGATCTAATCGACTCGCGACATAATTTGAACCGTACCATGTGAAAGCCCGATCTTGGAGCGGCAAATAAAAAACACAGCAATTGTTTATGAACTCGTTAAAAGCCGAGATAGATGAGGGCAAGAAAAACCCACTCGAGCACTCCAAAGTGCAGCGAAGTGCATTGAAATCGCCCATTATCATACAAGGAAGCTTGAGGTCTTCCAATACCGAGTGAATACGATTTCATAAAGCTACCTTAGCTGGGTCCGAAGCTGGAGCGTAAACATTAAACAAAATGCACTGACAGTAAAAAACATTCCAATGTCCCACAATAGCCACAAAATTTTGTTCAACAATTGAGGAAACGACAGAGACCACCGATGAGTCCGACATGGTGATAATATCGCCCGACTTCCCAACCGACAGAGACGCAAGATAATGAACAGAACTGAGATTCCAAAAGCTTGAGACTGAGAAAGATGAAAAATCATGCAACTTTGATTCTTGTATGAAAACAACACTTGGCTTTGACATACGAATGAGAGACTTAACTCGGTCCCTCTCGTGCTGCACCAAAGCACCCCGAATGTTCCATGAGAGTAAACACATATCGAGGTGGTGGCACAGATAGAATAAGTTAAGCTGGGTGAATGGCTTCGGTGTCCCAAAGCCTGTCAAGGACCGCTGCTTTTGATCCAATAACCCAACCACCTATATCGGAGCAAATACTCCAAACTGCTTCGCCTGATCTAGCCGGTTAAGAGAGTTCTTCGCTGTGTAGTATAGCTTCCTTAGCCGGCTTACGTTTGCCCCCGTCTGATTGTAACGAATTGGAGACCAGCCGAGGATCCCTTTCGAAGAGGATGCTAGAACAAAAGCATCATTATCCAGCTGCATGGAATTATCATGAGCAACAGACGTAGATTCACATAAAACTTGAGTGAGCTTAGGGTTTGTGGAATCTAGCCCAATGTCAATAGAGGGCGAGTTAACTTCAACCGGCCCAATAGTAGTATGAGGCCCAGACGTGGCTTGTTGCTTGGCTTGTTGCTAAGGTGAACCATATCCGTTTTCATCCACAAAAAGAGCATTATTGTGGATGCCATGGCTATTGCTGGATGCTGTCGGAAAGGAAGGGTTGTCACCGGCAGTCGCCGGTTTGGAGGGAGGGGATGTAGAGTATGACGAGGAGTCATCGTCCCAATCCAAAAAATTTAAGAACAAGGGAAGATCAATGCCCAAGAAATCCGATACTACAATAGGGAATTCAACCTTCCCAACCTTTAGTTTTATCTGCTCCGAAAGTGGCAAGAAAGAGGGGCAGTGAATAAGAACGAATGCTTGATCGAGATAGTAACCCGTCAAAGAAGCTAGGTGCACGAAAAGAAAATCACCAAACTATTTTGCGACCTACATCATAGTGTTTTGATGCCAGGCATGACACAGAATGCCTCGAATGGAATGCCAGGTGAACCGGCCCCCTTTACGCTTAAGCTTATTCCATTCATAGAAAAAAAAACAAACCATTGATTAAGCCATGCCTAATTTGTATGCTTCATAGCCTTCATAACCGCCTCATCCGCAAAAGATAAAACAAACACACGATTACCCATTTGATGAACAATAATGCCAACCGGACCATCTGAGTTTATGGCATCGTGTAAATATGAGGCCGAGACCGGGGAACGGGAAATATCTAGTATGCTCCAACGAAACTTATCCAACACCAAACGTGATGTAAAACCATTGCAACATTTTTGGGAAGCTGGGGTTATATCAATCTTCGTAGAATCAGCTGGCTTGCGAGGAACCCAAGTGTGCAAACTGGATTGCTTACGATTATTAGATCGATTGGGTTGTCTACGATTTGATGATAGCAGAGAAACACTAGGTTTGTAAGGCGGCAGATTCTTTGATTTTTGGGATTTAGGCTGCGATCGCCCTTTGCCAACCCCACACTCAAACGGGACTCATTTAACAAAGTTTCATGGAGAATGTTGCAAACTCGATCAGCTTCCTAGGTAGAAGATAGAGTGACAAAGCCATAAAATCTCCCAGAAGAGTTAGGATTTTTGGGAAGGTAGCAATCGACGACTGTCGCATGACGTCCAATTATACCCTTCAGCCAATCGATGGTCATTATGCGAGGAAGATTGCCAAAATAGAGCGACGACGATCGAGAAAAAGATCGGCGGGGGGTTTCCTGGATGCCAGATCGGCATCGGTTTCCATTTCGGCGGCTAGGGTTTTGCGTCTTCATTGTCTAAAAGTGAAACTCTATTATATGTAGTCTATTCATCTCATATTTATCCCATGCGAGAATTATTATCCACTTCAATGTATATATCTTCGATCTTCTTTCCTTTGTCTGTTGGTGCATTACAATAAGGCCTTATTTGGTAACTCTATATAAGCTTTATATGAAATGTCTATAGACTTTTTTTAAAAGAAATTTTTGTTTGGTACATCTGCTTTAGAGAAAATGTCTATAATGTCTATAGACATTCATGGAAGTTTGCATTGTTCTCATAGGAGCTAGGTTGCTCCTGTGGGAACAGTGCTAACCTGAATATGTGAAATAAATGTTCATTCCTCTTTATGTGTTTGGATAAGAAGAAGATGAAGAAGAACGTACGTATAAAGAAGTCAATTCTTGTATGCTCGACTAGCAAAAAAATAAAGAGAGACATTGGAGAGACACCATAATTCTTTTCTACGAACCCAAGCAAACCCAAGACAGGGAATGAAGTCACTTTCTCCTCTGCATTCTCTAAGAGATAAGACACCCATGGGAACATCACCCCTTCCAACATGAGGCCTTACCCAACCAACCATATATGGATGAACTTGAACCTCACCAAGGCACTCACTAATCACATTGTCGTTATTCAATTAGTAAACCTACTGGTCTAATGAGCCAATATATAAAAATATAAGGGCATAATTTGAGCCAGGAGCTATTTGTCTAGTGAAAGAAATGATACTCTCAAATGTTGATGGGTCAATCCATTGAGAGCATCTTGGGGTAATGAAGTTTAAGGTAAAAAAAATACTCAAGAAGCAACTCGCTACCAACAGAATGACGACCAAAGCCAACACAAATAACTTCTCTCTCATTTTTGTTTTTATCATCCATGCCAACATGAGAGTCAATTCCATAAAAAATAAAGGAAAAATGGAGGAGGCTCGTCCAATGGAAAGAAAAAAGCAAAATGTGTCACCTACCAAAGTCTGTAAAAGAGTTGAGAAATGTTACCATCGATCCTCTACTAGAAGATGAATCAAGACAAGTGATCAATAATTACTCTAGTCCGATTAATTAGTATGGTGGGACGAAATGTCAACTGATGGTACCCAATAAAAATAAATCATATTGGTAAATATTTAGGCAGGTGGCACCACGTCATCACACAAATTCAAAATGGTCATAAATATTTCAAATGACATTTATGCCTCCAAAATGTCTCTAAGACTCTCAACGAAAAAATTATATATATATATATATAAATTGTCCTTCAAAAAATTTGGGACAAGTCCACTAAGAATAAAATTTTATGTATGAAGGACCCCATAAAACAGTCCAATCGCTCCACTAGGAACTCATGTGGAGCATGTCGCACATCTGATGAGATTTTGAATGGACAAAGGACTAAGTTAGAAGGAGATTTATGTAGAGCAAGCCATACATCTTTTGAGGAAACTCTTTGGCCATAACTTCATGCAACTTACCTCCAACTTCTAAGTTGGTCCCTTCTACTTTGTGATTTTTTGCATGCCAACACCTCCCTCAGCAAGAACTGCGAGGCGTACTACCGAGTACTTGCATCCCAACAACTACGTACCATGTGGACTATCAAATGTTTGCTTGCTCGTCTCCCAATGGCTAATAAGCATACTAACACAAGCCTCTCAACAAGTACTAAATGGACTACCAAGCAACTACTTAGAGCATAGCCATACTAACACAAGCCGTTCAACAAGTACTATATGGACTACCAAGCAACTACTTAGAGCGCCAAATTGCTCGCTTCTCAAAAACTAATGAGTGAAGCATCCAGTGCCTGGTCACCCACCTTTTGAGCAATCGCCTTACACATCACCTATATGTACAACTGTGTGGCTTATCACGTGTCCCCTGGAGTACTCTTCTTCTTAAGTAGTCTCGTATCGTTCTAAAACACCTAATAAGATACTTGGTCCCTACCTATCCACCATACTCCCTAGGAGATATCCCTACCTACTCAAAGCTCTTTGTTGGAGTACTCTTCTTCTTAAGTAGTCTCGTATCGTTCCAAAACACCTAATAAGATACTTGGTCCCTACCTCTCCACTATACTCCCTAGGAGATATCCCTACCTACTCAAAGCTCTTTGTTTCATTGGAACGCCTCTTAGCCCTCACCCGCCTCATTAGGAGACTAGGACGCTACCACCAAAGCATGTTGGCAGGCCCTACCATGGGGCAATAAGTGCGAAGGCCCAGGGCCCATGCTCAAGGGGGCCCAATTTTAAATGAAAAGTTTTAAAGAAAATGAGAAAATTTTGAGTTTTGTAAGTTTTGAACCCAAGATCTTTATTTAAGTTAAATTCATTCATTACCAATTGAGCTATTTACTTTATTGCTTATACGTATAAAAATTTAATATTTAATAGATAAAATGAATAGAAGTTCTAATTTTACATTGTTTCTTTTTTGTAATCAACTAACTAGTTACGTAAAAATATTTAAGTAAAAATTTAACTACTTGAGTTTTATTATGGGAAAACATTCTCATAATA